>BLKR01015784.1:0-50664 GCA_011170035.1 Teleogryllus occipitalis | reverse complement strand
GTTAGCTGAAGTACCGGCGTTGCCTCGGGCATTTATTATAGTAAATTATTATACTGGAAGAGGAATCAATCTTTCATGCCCTGCGGTGGGACCTACTCTATTTCTTCCATTGTAACCCTTCCGCCCCCTACTCCCTGCTATGCTCTGCCTGGCCACGCTACGATAGTTGTCTTCTCTTGACCCGCATTTGAAAATTTCCGGATTATCTCGCTCACTTTTCCACAAATAATTACATTTTTCTTATTTGAAGTTCTAGGATCTAAACATTCACTTTATAACTAAAAGCAATAAACAAATATAAACTACAAAATAAAATACTTGTAGACTCACATATATAATTTTTGAGGAGTTCTATATAATATTCCAACACTATCAATAAATTGACACGTTGAAAAACTTATCCTATTTTTATATTTTTTCTTCTATTGTATTCAAAAAGAAAGTTTTGAAATTGACCTGTCAACTCGTGACCTTGATAGCGCTTACTGTTTTAAGCTGAGTATAACATGCGGAAGTTCGTGCACGGGTACGGTAGTAGGTAGATCCGGAGTAATAGTTATAGATGTCACAACGTAATTAATGAATCATAATCATAAAATTAAATGAAAATACTTGTATCTATTCTGAAACATAATTACCAATTTTTATACTTCTGAAGACGACAAAAATATGTATGTTTAATGTCCTATGTGCTAGTAACATGTAGTGTAAAACTCATTCAGGAAAATCAATTATCACACGACTGATACATTAGAATACTAATGATCCTCCAACATTACACTATGTGTAAATAATAAATTGACAATGCACTGAGCCACATAACAAAACAATATTAGAATCATCATTATTTTATCCCAAGTGATAGAGATTATGGATCCTGAAATATGAATATAAGAAACCAAGGACTCCCAGATATTATTTGCTTAGACAAACATATTTTTAGACAAATTAATTTTTGCTTGTTTTTTTTAGAAAAATATGAATGAACCCATTCATTGGGAGCAATTTATATGCAAAACAACTTTACAGATTAGTCTTAATATGTAAATGATTATTCCTTAATTGCATACCACTACTCAAAACTTCAGTTATTGAAAAAAAACTTTTACTGGGTGGGATGAAAACACACAAACATTTTCCATTTTATCAATATGAACATGAATACTGAAAAATAGAAACAAAGGACTCCCAATTTTTTTATTTGCTTAGACAAAATATTTTGAGATAAATTAATTTTTTCCAATTATTTATTGAAAAATATATAATAATTCCTAGTTTATTCATTAGGAGCAAGTGACATGCAAAACAACTGCACATATTAGTCTTAATATTGTAATGATCATTGCTTAATTACCAACCACTGCACTAAACGTCTTCGCATGTAGAAGAAAAAAGTACAACTGCAATTAATATGACAAACAACTGTACAGATTAGTCTTAATATGCAAATGATCATTTCTCAATTACACACCACTGTTCAAACTCCCTACGCATATTGAAGAAAAAAGTTTACTGGATGGACTGAAAACATATACACATTTTCCATTTTACCATTTTGAACCTGAGAACTGTGTAAATAGTCAAATTGAGAGTCCTAATGAACTGCTGCCCTACTACTTAGAGAATTATTCACATTTCTCCCCTTCTTGCAGTATTGTTTTCAATGGGGCAAGTGAGTATTTCAGCAAGTCGATCTTCCCTCTGAGTAACCGATTCAAAATTTTAGTAGACTGCCCATCTCTTGGCATTTGTAATCTGTTTTGACAATTGTGACACTCGTTTAGTCAAACAATTCAGTTGTCACTAATTTCTGTAAAATAAGACGTTGTTTAGATTGTATACGATATGTGTATATTGTACGTTGTACATTACTGTATATTCTGTACTGTATATCATTGTACTTTTTATTCTCTCAACCTACCTCAATTATTAAACACTTTCAAACTCATAATGATTTCTTGCCACTTAGTATATAACACGGACAAAGAGAAATACATGAACATTGACATTATTTACCACTTCAGTTACGGCTTTCTTTCAAATATTCACACAGGGACATTACATAACCGTATTCAAACTAATGAATTTCGCAATAATTCTGGACATTGATGAAATCAGTAGTAGATCTCAGACGTCATCCTCTGGTGGCGCACAGCTAAACTATTGACATTGATGCGCTCTTGAATCTGTGATGTAAAGCTATGCCAAAAATGTCGAGAAAAGTAATTATTTTGTAAATATATTACGGTTTATGGTTGTAAATCATAGCCTATAGTACTCCAGGCCTTTAAAGGAAGTTAGCACAAAAGTTTCATCGGCATTGGTTCAGTAGATTCAGAGATTACCGCGTTGGAAGACAACGCACTTCTGTCTTTATATATTAGTATAGATGATATTTCCACATTAGTTTTTGGTCAATATGTACTCCGAAATATCTCACTAGTTGATTTTTTTTTATAAATTTTAAATTTATATTTTTAATTATTAGTGGGTTGGGCATTTCAGTTATTCGTAGCGTAAATATCTTCGGTGGTGATTTAGTAGGGTTTATTTTTGTTTGCCATTTTGAGCACCAATTTATAAACGAATCTAATGATTTTTGTAAAATATCTTTACATTTATTCACAACTTTGTGGGGAACAGCAGTGTGTCATCAGCGAAACATGCTATTTCCGTTCTTTCCGTCTTCGGGTAGTCTGCAACGTAAATGTTAAAGACGTGAGAGCAATGATTCTTGCAGTACACCTGCTTGCGTGATTTTTTTATATGATAAGGTATTGTTCACAGGTATTATATTGAGATATACAAAATTTCTCTACATTAATTTCTGGCAAAGATCTTAGCGTCCGGCTTGCTGGGTCAATGGGTCACGATATATTATAATCCTTATTACCTTTATAATGGATTATAGGAACCGCAGACTATAGAGCGCAGCTGGGAATCTGAAATAGAATGATTCTGTTCCTAGTTCATTACTGTTTGGATTGGCTAAATGAAATATCACTTTCTTTTCTAAAGAACAAAATTTAACAAAGTTTATTGTTACCTTTTTAGCAAACAGTTTAGTCAATTTAACAAAATGATTTTATGTTGTGCCTTGGATCAGATATCTTTGAATTTACAGTTTTATACCGCGCTTAACTTATCTATTCTTCTTCGTTGATGTCCCTCGTAGACTTCTCAGTCGAAATATCTTGCGAGCTTGCCGTAGTCCAAAGTCCCAAGAAATCCTCTTCTGCCCCTATCCAAACTGGTCTCAAACTATCAAAATTATCAGTCCCGATTACGTCCTATGACATAGTCCCGAAATCTATAACTCGATTACCACTCCTGACAAAGTCCCAATTTATGCATCAATATTACTTCCACATGCAATATCTGCAATATCATTTACTGTCCTTAAAATTTCACGATCTGATAACCCGACTCTATCTGCACTACACTCGCTCCCTCTCACGAACCTACGATCAGTTCAGACACGCGATGCCGGTCAGAATGAAATCTTCCTGCATGATTCACCCTCGAAGACTTCGTATTAAACTACCTTCCTCTTTTTTCATAACATTTGACCGTCCTTCTCTCACCTAGCCAATCCATGCGTTCGTTATATTTTGGTGTAGCTGACCTTTCGATCGTCTAAACTTCTTCGCCCAATCCCAAATTTTCTACTTTCGGCATCCAGCCACCTCTTAATGCATTTTCCACCATATAGTCTACAAATAAATGTTTGTTTATTTTCATGTGACATATCGGTATGTCACAACATAGATATAGATAATTGTGATGAAAGAAGCGAAGGCAAAGCTACAAGCGCCGTAAAGCTAATCGAAGAAGATTATTGTTAATATTGCTCGTATTATATAATTGAGTTTTAGTTGTTATTTCACTTACATATTGCTGTTTTCCACATAATTACTGGGATTATATTTTCATTTCTTTATTTGTTTAATGTTTTAGAAAGGCCCTGATTGCACTGACAGTTATAACGATGTAGTTGTTTTTTGTTTCTAGTACACCAGCCATGAGAGTGATGCATGATCGAGCAGATAAACTGAAAGAGCATTAAAAAGTGTGTAGTAAATATTATTTCTCCAGAAATTATTTCCAATGAATGGTGATAAGTTCGGATTTTTAGACATTTTCACCTTTCAGTGTTTTTTCTTATACGATTTAAAAATTGGGTTTATACTAATTTGAAGATTTCTTACAAATTTATATACATATATTTCATATTTATTTCACAGAAAATGCCAAGGTCTCTGGAAGACAAGGCTTCAATAATAGTCCTACTATTATTAGTCAACCAGGCAACAGTCCTTGTTCACTCCGAAGATGATAATTCTTTGATTTCACTTTTTATTATATAAATTATATGAAAATTATAATCAATTCTTACTTTGAATTGAAGGAAATTTCATTATTCTGTAAGAAATTTATTTACAAATAGTCTCTAGCTAATTTAATTACCAATACCATGATTTGTTTACACCGGTTTAACTACAGAATTTAAAATTCTATCTCAACAACGCAATGAATCGTATGAATAAATTCGAGTTTACACTTCGAGTTTCTCCTCATGAGTATGAGCATGAAAGGGAAATAGATTCTCCATCGGATGAATATATTCTCATTTTTATAAGAATAAAACGCCTCGTACTAGTAACGAGTACATACTCGTAGGAACCCGAGTTTTTTCTCATTTTCTAGGATTTATTTTACGGAATAACTTAATATATCTAAGTTCGGCGACGATTCGATCAGTAGTTATCGATACTACAGTACTACATGAATGATTCGTGTGTGAGATGTTTTGCTTTTAGAGTACAGAACGACCCTATATTGAAATTCTGCAATAATAACAAATCAAAAATTAATTAATTCTATTACTATAAGATTTAAATTTCTCATATTCGATTTCTTGTATTTTCATACTCATTACCTTCCATTCGGATGATTCGTTGTCCTTATATATTTAATTGTATTTACAAATGTGTAGAAAAGTGTTAAGTCTCTTTGAATGTTCATGTCCAACAATTTTTTATTTAAATATCATGAGACCTTATTAACATAGTCAAAGGATTTGTTTCATATCTGTTGACCGCAACGTTTTTCGGCAAAAATACCAAGTCCAATAGTTGCTGTTCACGTAACTCGGATATTTATAGTAAATTTAATGACGGCCATTGCTAATATCTTGAAAGTATTTTATTGAACAGCTGGTATATTGAGTTTTCAATAAAATAAAATAAGAATATTAAAGTTAAAAAAGATTAACAAAAAATTGCAAAGCACATTTTCATACTCAGTTATCAAGCTATAACTGTTTATATTACTTTGCTTAGTTAATTTTATCATTTATTTTTTTCTTTTAAAGAGAATAAAGTCATAATTAAATGAGATATTTTATTAAATTATTACCAAAGATGTTTAATAAATAGATCTTAACTTATTACCAGAGGACGGATTTTCATGTAAATACATATTTTTACAGGGGGGCAAGATAACTGTATTCGATAATATTTTTTAGAGTTAACAACACATTCTGTATGAATTACAACCATTTTTATTTTAAATATTTTTACATATTTTGGTATAATTACATATTTTTGTGTATTTTAACTATTGCTACATATTTCATTACACATTTCGTGAAAACAGAAGATTTCAGATGCCAGTTCGCAATGTATGTTCCTGGAAAACATCTTTGTTAGAAAGATATGCCCACTTTTATTAACGCCGACCTTTCGATATTAATTGTCAAACTTACCCCCCCTGCTTCTTGGAAACCGCAATGGTAGCCGTCGGAATGAAGAATGAGTGGATGTACGTTGAAGCAGAAATACTATCAACCACTTTCAAACTGCTTGCACGTTTCAACCACTTTCTTAGACCCTAAGGGCAACTCGATCAAAAACTAACAAGTATTTTTCAGATCATTGTCTTACCCCCTCCTCCGGGATCTTTTACTGGCTAGACGGTACTATTCACTTGAGGGCCGACTCCTCGTAAATAGCATTGTATATACCACGAGTACGAACGTATTATATAGTGTGCCAGGAAAGTCTCTCCGCAATGGGCCGAGTCAGGGTCTTCTATTAAAATTGTATTATTGTTCAATCTCGCGATCAAATTTTCAATCTCGCCACCAAGGCGCAGCCCCTAAAAGCTTTCTTCCCGCGCGACCACCCACTATTAAGAGCGTACTTTCACCAACCTCTCACAAGTCGCTCTCTGTGCATGCCAGCACGCTGCTGCACTTCGAAAAATCCAACAAAAGGGCAATAAAAACATTTACAGTGTCTTCCGCGCAAACCGCCGTTCTCACGGGCCCACGCCCGCCAAGAACAGTGACCGCCGCTTCTCGGCGCTGCCAGCTGGGGTTTAAGCCCTCATTAGCCTAGGGTTGGGCCACCCCGGCGCGCGGGGCCCTTCACTCACCCCATCACTCGCTACCTGATAAGCGACCAAGAAATGTGTACAAATATTTCTGGGAATCGCTTCGGGCCTCCCTCGCAAATATAAGCCCGTTAATGTATCTCGCCGACAAAGAGAGCTTCAGGTGCACTGCCGGCGCGCCGCCCCGCTCCTTGGCCACCTGCAAGCCAGATGCCTCAATTCCCGTTGAAATCTCAAATACAAACGGGCCGCCATCGCGGGCACCCCACGTGCCACCGCATTTGCTTCCGATCGCCGCCAATGTCACGTGACACTCCTCTCCCCAGGCCCGAAGGCGCATCACGAATAGGGAGCCGATCGCGGGCACTTCAAACTTTCCCGCCTTACCATAGGCCCAAGTCACAGTCACGTGACTCTCCCCTCCACGGCCTCAATCACACCCGCAATCTAATAAATACTGCGACTTCGCTCCTACAGAAGAGAACACAGAGAACAGAGAGAACAGACAGAACAGACTCAACAGAACAGGCTAAACAGAACAGACTAAACAGAACTTCTCAAACTACACTGCTCCGAACTTGTTAAACTGACTGACCAGCAAATTTCATCAAGGTCGGCTGTTCCTGCTTCGCCTATCAAGGCGATTAGTACGGCCAAATCAAACCTGCCTCAAATTCGTGCCACTCGCGGGCCGCAGCCGCCACCTGGCCGAATTCACGGCAAACTCCACCACCAGCTTCGGTCATCTGAGTCCGCGCCCATGCCAGTTCGCACCACCGAACTGCCTGGAGCCTACCTCAGCCCGGACAGCGACACACTCAGCCGAGTGATTTGGGTTGGTGCCTTCCTTGCTACAAACTGTAAGTAAGCTAAACCCAAGTGTACTTCAAGAAAGAAGAGCAGCCAGTAACTTTATAAACTTTCTATGGTCCTCCGGCTTATTATAAACCAAAACCAGTTGTATTCATAATTATTATGCAATTAAATTTATATTCATTCTCATTGCATATTGTCTATCATTCCCCTAAAGGCAAACAATTCCCTGAAACCCGTTCTGATCCCCGTATGTAGTCTCACTCGCAGCACGGCACCTCCCAGTGCTGCATCTGCTACAATTATCTTGACAGTAAATAGATCGCTGGGAAACAAGTGAAGGGGACAACACTTCCAGCATCTGTTGTGATAGCAGTGAGTGTAGTATTTACGTTTTCTTTTATTACACGCTGCTATCAGCATAATTTTTGTTGCAAGCACCATGGTGCCACTACGGAGAGACTTTCCTGGCACGCTATATTTTTCGAATGAAACTAGGGTATAATTACTTCCGTAGAGGTAGAAGTTTCTTTCAGCCTCTTGGAATCCTTTTTAAGGTCTGATAGGCGTCATTCTGTGCTCGGAAAACGCTTGTAAATAGGAATTTTAAACATTATTCAAAAAATGTATTGTACATATTTTCATTTTTTCCCTACATATTTTTGAAAAAATATGTAGGGTATAATAAGTAGTACATACATACGTATGTACTACCTATTAACCGTTTTTATTACAATGAATTCAGTTCCCTATTATTATAGGATGAAGTTTCTGATAATCACACGTTATCAAAATAGCCATCAAATGTGATGAGGACACTAGAAAAAATTTTCTCCGTTAATAAGAACTGGTTCTTTTTCATTTACAAACATTTAAATATTCCTTCAATGTGCATGCAGAAGAGGTAGTAAATGTAAATGGTGTACCACCATTTTCAGATGAAAGAGAAAGGATGAGGAGGAATCAGAAGAAACAGGAATTCTGAATTACAAAAAGATATCCTATTTCTGAATAAAAACATTGATTGGCAATCTAAACTTTTTAAAAATTAAATTAAAACTTATTTTAAATAAATCTTCTATGATTATTTCTCTCATTGACCTGAGCCACTGCAATGTCCTTTGGTCTTCCCAAAAAATTCTTACTGTGCCATAATATTAAATTATCTACCACCACAAAAGCCTAGTAGTTTTCTTGGATGTGTGTATAGAGGTGTTGAAGCCCAAGTATCAGGGAACGAAATCTGCTTTACCAGAACAGGCACATTTCAATGTCATTTCCTGTAATCTTGTGCCTCCTTCTGGTATTTTGATTATGTCTGGGAGGAATAAAAATATGTTATTATAGACCATATTGTCAAGCCGGACTTAAGAGGTAATATTCTTAATTTTCAAATTTCCTTCGTATGGACAAAGCATTGAAGATAATGGAGAATCTTCATTGAAATTGAGACTGCGTTGTTTGGGGAAGCCGTACCAGTTCCATTAAATGTTTTTTTACTTATTTGATATTTAATTTTAAAAGAAAGATCGTCGTATTTATCCATTATTGTAAGTCTCTCAATATATAATTTCTCTCTCTTTTACTCCTCGTACCATTCCACTTATTTATATCAAGTACTATACCTGGGGACCTTTTGGACCCGAAGCTCTACTGACAACTACCAGTGGAAAACATGAATGGATACGGCAATACACTGAGTATATATAATTTTTTTTATAAGGATACCTTTTCTAAGTTATTTTCAGTAACATAACAAATATATTTTTCATATTAAATATTTTATTTAAAGAATAACACCATACGTAGCCTCCATTGTTGACACATACTTCAGAAATATTTAAGAGTTTGTGAAAATTATTTTGAAATAAATCGAATATTGGCACATTTTTATCATCAGACACATTTTTTGTTCATCTCGTCAAGTTCATGACAAGATTTTTAAATGATAATGGAAAAATAACAGGCTATACCTTAAATCAAATAGCATATATAAAACGAAAAAAATAATAAATCTGCCACAAAATTTGGGAAATACATAAAAATGGTTTGGTACTTGCTTAATAAGTGCACGAAAGCATATCTAAAAGACTGAAATTATCCTACAAATGTTGAGAAAAATATTAACAAAGTAAGGATGATGGGGTCCACAAAGACCCCAGTAATGGTACGAGGGTTAAACAGGCCTCCCTCCTCGCACCTCACGCACTCAATTAACTTCACGTGCTTTGACTTACTTTACACGAGCGTATCAAATACTAAATTGAGCCGTTGTTAAACCGTTTCTGGGTGCGGACTAAATTTTTAATCCAGTCTAAAGACGGATTACCCTTTGACTTTCCTCTATGAATACCCAATTCCTTAGTTGGCTTTTAGTCCAACTATGGCCCGGACTAAAAGGTACTATCAATAGGTCCCTTAGTTTTATTTTCACAATCTAACGTTGATAAGTTATAATTAAGAAGTACTATGCAAAAAGTCAGGTCCTGGTAGGAAGGAGAGTGAAATTAGAATAGATATTATTGAGACCGTTCTCAAACAATCATCGTGCCCTCCATAAGAGTGGAAGCCGCTGATTTGAATATACATTTGCCTTCACGACCTCTTGCCTGGGGTGCGTAAATGTTCGGTAGAAACTTCATAATTTCACAGGCGTGATAAAACAGCTGCCAGGCAAATATGAGGGGCAGGCAGGAGCGGAAGTGAGATGAAGGTAGGGGCAGAAAGTGAGGCAGTTATGGAGGGTGAAGCAGATACGAGGGAATGCGGCAATGGCGATAGCAAAATTTGAAGCGGAGAAGTGAAAGCAGAACGGTGAGGCGAGTGCGGAGCATAGAGGCGAGAAGAGGGTGGAGCGGAGAGGGGAGAGCGGAGCGGGTCGAAGAGACGAGAGCAGAGCGGGACGGAGAGGCGAGAGCAGAGGGGGGCGGAGAGGCGAGAGCGAAGAGGAAGGCTAGAGGAGAGCGAAGAGGAAAGGCGAGAGGGGAGCGGAAAGACAAAAGCGAAGCGTAGAAGCGAACGCGGAACGAGGCAAGAACGAATCGGAGAGGCGAGAATGGAGTGGAACGCAGAGGCAGGAACGGAGCGGAAAGACGAAAGCGGAGGGCCGAGAATGGAGCGGAGCGGCGCGGGCAGAGCGGAGAGAAGAGAGCAGAGTGGAAAGGCGAGAGTGGGACAAAGTGGCGAGAAGGGAGCAGAGCGGAAAGTCGAGAGGGGAGAGAAGAGGCTGGTGCAAAGCGGAGCGGAAAGGCGAGAGGGAAGCGGAGAGGCAGGAGCGGAGCGGAAAGGCAAGAGGGGTGGGAAGAGGAAAGGCGAGAGGGGAGGGAAGAGGAAAGGCGAGAGGGGAGGGAAGAGGAAAGGCAAGAGGGAAGCGGAGAGGCAGGAGTGGAGCGGAAAGGCGAGAGGGGGGAAGGGAAGGCGAGAGGGGAGGAAAGAGGGAAGGCGAGAGGGGAGGAAAGAGGAAAGGCGAGAGTGGAGGGAAGAGGGAAGGCAAGAAGTGAGGGAAGAGGAAAGGCAAGAGGGCAGGGAAGAGGGAAGGCGAGAGCGGAGCGGAGAGAAGAGAGATCGGGCGAGCGGGTGGGAAGCGCGGAGGGGCGGCGAGGGAAGGCGTGCGGCCGACTTTCTGCGCGCCGCTAGTAGCGCCCTCGCGAGCGACGCCTGCAGCTGACTGCGAGATGTATTGATATCGTGCAAGAAACTGACTGAATGAATGAATGAAGTCTCGTGAAGTCTGCCCGTGGCAGCTGAAAAATCACCACTACAATACTCCCACGCCGCCGCCGCCAGAGACTTCGCGGGCCCCGCCAGGGCGCGCCGCCCCCTCCCCGCCCCTCCTCAACCGCGTCCCCGCTCCACCCCCGCCGCGCAGTGGGCGTAACGCCGCCCCGGGCGAGCCCCGGCCCGGTCGGGTGGAGGGTATGGCATTTGCTGACAACGCCCAGCGCATAGAACGATAGTCTGGAGCGGGTTGCAAATGTGCCCTTCTCGGCGGTCAAAGAAGGGCGAGGATGAAGATAGCAGATGGACCGAATTTCCAGCATTGAGAAATGTCGCCCCTGGACATCCAATGGAGCCTTTCACGCGAATTGATTGTTTGATTGATTAGTGATTCCGGATGCGTCAACTGCTAAGGTCATTAGTCTCGTAAATGTATTGCATATTTTCATCGCGGGAGGTGGCTGTGATCTTCCCCAGATAGCTGGCGAGATCTCCGACCTACGTTAGCTTACGTGAATTCGTTTTCTGTCTCAGAAAAAATTAATCTTTCTCTTCGGTATCCCTTGTATAAAATTTTTGTACTTATTTCATTGAGCTAGTGTTAAGTAATAATATTTTGAAAATCTACTCAAATTTTCCATTTATAATTTTTGGAGCAAGATCTCACTGCATTCGTCTTCAGATGCAAAGAGACAGCGATAAAAAATGTTTCTATAACAGATTGGTTTATTGGCTGTCCAAGAAACTAATTTCTTTCTGCCCGGTAGCTCGCTTCTTTTGAGACTCAAATTGATCATAAAAGTCTTGATGAGGCATGTCGCAGATGTGCCCATGGTCAAATGGCTTTCAACAGGTTAATGTCAAAACGAGGCAAAGGGCAAAGGATGTCAAAGAGAAAACCAGTTTGCACAAATGTATTTTTTGGTCCGTTAATTTGTTTTCCTCCAATTTGTTTTTACACAAAATATTTTCTAAGACTATACTCCATGTTTATTACGAGCAATTGTTTGTGAAAACTACCATAATGACATTTTAAAAGTACATGCAAATTTTGACAAAGAAACCTTCACGGGTTCATTACATCTAGAGTAGCTATTAAAATTACCAAACACCATGATCAACTGTAATAATTATTCATAGAATTTCCAAAATTAATAATTTAATGTAATATGCCCCCAAATTGTATCCAACATCTCCGCAAATGTAATTTAATGTCTGTTTCTCCAAATCTCTGATGTTCAATTGCTTAATTGACGATATCTCTAATTATATACAGCAATTTACTTGAGATTATCAGGATATCTTGATGATTGTCTTGGTCAGGACGATTATCTTGTTCAGTTTAGAAAAATTGTCAAGAAATTTTCAGTTAATGAGATGAAAGTGCAGAAGATAACATAGGTCAACAATGTGAAAATCATCAGAAAAAACTGTGATTTTATATGTATCATGCCTTGATACCAAATATATACTTACAATTTCTCTAGCACTTGTCATTTTTGTGATAAGATGGTTTTAATATGGCGAATGTGTGAATTATCCCCTACGAGAAGGACTTCCCTAGTCAACCATGAAAAATTATCAGGATAGAAAATTTGTGAGATTTACTAGGAGGGACATTCTGATTTCAAATATGTGCTTAGATTTCCTGTAACACGAATAGTTTCTAGATAGGACGATTTTCATGTGGTGACTGTGCGAATCTCCAACGGCAAAGCCGATCCTTCAGGAACTGCTCTTGCAGGGGATGAAATGAGCTCTTGTTTTGACTAGCGTGTCTCAAAACAGATAGAGAAGAGACAGGAATAGAAATGTCTTATGAGGCCCCAAAACACAGCGTTCTCATTGTTCCTCTCGTTGATTGCAACATATTTCTCCATCCTCTTCAATTACAGCTTGGAATAGTTGTTTGATGAAGATGATAGGTAAGGCAAACTGCGGAGCATTCCAGTATCTCTGTAAAAATTTCCAAAAATCATCACAGCAAAAAAGAAGGAAGGAATCTTCCCAAATCCGAGAGATTTTAAATGATGATGCGTTCACACAAACGATGACTCCAGAAGAAGAAGATGCCTGGACTAGTTTTCAGCAGGTGTGTAAACATTCCAGAGTGAATAAAAAACTTCTGATTTTGTTAATGGGTTCAAGAGACTTTTGTGTACATTTCAAAAACTCGACTGATCACCTCGGTAATGTGAGCGGCAAACAAGGTAAGTGTTTCCTCCAAGACATCAAAGCAAAGAAGCAACACTATCAAGTTTAATGACTTCATGATGGCTGATTTCTACTGGATGTTATACAGAGAAGATCCTGAAGCATTTTACAAGAGACGTGGGAATTCATCACATTTCTGAGTAAGCTTTAAAGCACCATTTATTAGGAATTGGAATATGGCAGGTTTTCCTAATAAATGGATTCGCTATTGTAGAAAAATGGTCGGTGATGGCGCAAATCTGAATGCAAAACCGTGATCTGTTTTGAAAGCCGGTTTAGAAAAATGGGCTTCTATTTCTAATGATTACAACAAGTTTCATTTTGTAGACCTGTGTAATTGGTTACAAAGTACAAAAAAAATAATAGTAAAAGTAAACCGCTTCTACGAAAACTTACTTCTTTCAGATTTTAATCGAAAAAGGTCATAGAAAATTGAAATAGTTGGTATTTCCTTGATCCGCACGTGGCAAAGTTCCAGAGCAAAAATAATTGTACAAAATATGATAAATAAACAGAAGGAGGACAATCCTAAGCATACTTTATTTTTTACTGATACATTATTGCTTATTATTGCCTTCAATACAGAGCTCGATATAGATACTGCTTAATTTACTTGGATTGAAAGGACCATGGTTACGAGGGAAATATGTAAACAGTTAAATGATCCTACATATTTTCCTACTGAGGGAATTATGAAAATGAATTATGATAGGGAAATGTGAAAACACAAACTGAGTCAAGTTAACATTAATTAGTAAATAAGTCAATAAAATAACATAAAAAATAAAATCTTGTATGTACCATGCGCGTCAACTGCTCTTAACGATCTCGGGTAACAAAAAGCCCTCCAGCCAAAGGTCCTCACTAGAACCCTTATAAAGAACTTGGTGCACAAATAACTATTTCCACATTTTTCAATGATATTACGACACAAGCCCGAAACACCTTCCAATTTGGGATATTCTATAATGAAAGTCTTTCAAAATAAAACTCGTAAAGTAATGAAAAAATGAACGGCGATTCAGATTCTCTTTTTCGGACACTGTACGCCTTCGTGCCTGACGGCCCGGCCCGCTACAGCATGCCCCTCCAACTCCCGCGCCGCTCCCGCGCCGCCCCGCGCCGCTCCCGCCCCGCCCCCGCCCCGCCCCCGCTCCGCCCCCGCGCCGCCCCCGCGCCGCCCCCGCGCCGCCCCCGCGCCGCCCCCGCGCCGCCCCCGCGCCGCCCCCGCGCCGCCCCCGCGCCGCCCCTGCGCCGCCCCCGCGCCGCCCCCGCGCCGCCCCCGCGCCGCCCCCGCGCCGCCCCCGCGCCGCCCCCGCGCCGCCCCCGCGCCGCCCCCGCGCCGCCCCCGCGCCGCCCCCGCGCCGCCCCCGCGCCGCCCCCGCGCCGCCCCGCGCCGCCCCGCCCCCCCCCCCGCCATGCCGATCCCCCTGCCCTCCTGTCTTCTCTGCGCCGCCCCTGACCTCACACACCTCTCCCCTGCCTGTCCTCTCGCCCTGCCTCGCCTCCTGCCCCCTGCCCCCCCCTGCCCCGCCCCCGCTCCGCCCCGCGCAATCCCTGCCCCACCTCTGCCTCGCGCCGCCCTCGCCCACCCCCGCGTGACCCCCACTCCGCCCTCGGCCCGCCGCGCGCAGCTGCTCCGATTGATTTGTGGCGCGCGGCTGTGTATGCGAGATTGGGGTCGGTAGCACCTCTGTGCGACATTGCGCTCATGCCTCTAGAAAATTCCAAGGCGCCCCGGAAAAAGAGGAAGCAAAGAGCGAATAAAAAATCAGCGCGACGCGTTGGAGCGGCGCACTGGCACGCGTACCCGCTTTGCGGCTGCGGGGGAGGGGGTAGCGTGGACCTGAGATTTGAGCTCGGCGATGCGAGCAGGGCTCTTGCCCAAATCCCTTCCCCTTGCCTCCTCCTACCCTTCCTTTTCCGGTCCTCCCTCTTCCCCACCTCCTTTCCTTCCCTCCCCTTCTTCCTTCCCATCAGATCCTTCTTCCCTCGTATCAAATCCTTCTTTACCTCACATCCTCCTTTCCCTTTCCTCCTCCCATTCTCAATTCTGCTTCCCCCCACCCCTCTCCTAGTATCCCCTCTTTCTCATATCCTCCCTTCTTCATCTTTCCCTTCCCTCCACTTCTCCTCCCTTTCACGCAATACCATCCTCCTTTCCCTCACTTTACCGTCATCTCCTCTTTTCCCTCCCCTTTCTGTGACCATTTCCCCTCCCTCACCCCCTCTTCCTTTCCAACTGCTTTTCGTTCCTTCACCTCCTCTTCCTCCTTTCCCTCGCCTCTTCGTTTCCCTCCCCTCCTTCTTTCCTACCCTCCTTCTTTCCCACCCTCCTCCTTTCCTTTCCTTTACCTACTACTTTCCTTTACCTCCTCCTTTCCCTTCCATTCTCCTTTCCTCTCGCTCCTCCTTTCCTCTCTCAGTTCGTAAAGTGGTAAAATGCGTGGGAGACTTCATCGGGTCACATCATGCTTCCCGTGCGACTGAGACTCAATGCTAGCAACTACCTTGACATCTCTCCTGTATTGTTTGGGAGACTAATCCTTCTCTTCTCCCTTTTTCTTTACTTTCCTCTGTACTTACGGGGAAAATGGTCAATCAATGTTCGAATTTAAATATATATTCTGATAATAAACTTAAATATTGATCAACGAAAAGAGTCTCATGTATTGGATATGGATCCCTGCGTCCAGAACAATGGAAAATGCACCAAGATGGGTCCGCGGGCTACCAAATCATACATGGAATGGTACATAGATAGTGGCCTTTGCATTGTTCCAAGAGCGTGAGGATGTTATTCATTGGAAATGTCTCCACCTGGAGCTATTAGCGCCTAAACCACACATACGATCTTTTCCAAATTGAAGAAACCCCCCAAAATACATGCACTACACCTACGGAACTAATGACCATTGCAGTTGACGTGCCCGGAAACACGAAAAAATCAATCAATCAATCAACGAATCCAATGATACATACACACACAGTCACTCTTTGGGCGACTCAATAAAATACTTATCGAATGTTAGATAAGTATTTTCTTGAGTAATTTTGATTTTTTACGACTCGTATTTAACCGATACTGTAACGCCCCGAGCACGTGCTAGCAGGGAGAGTGCTGTGCGTCCTTGGTTGGTGGACTGTTGTAGTGACGGCAAGGAACCAGGAGGCCGGCCGACGCAACGCCTGCACGCTGGCACGCCGGCTCGCCTCGCCCCGCTTCCCGAGGGTGCGGCACTCACCCTTGCACCCCTCCCCCACACACCCCATGACGATATCCAAACCAGATCTCGGCTGGCGCCTATGTAAGCGCCGGCGCGGCTCCACGGAGGGCAGTCTCCAGCTTTTCTTCACTGGGCGAATACTCGTACCCCTGGACTAACGGCGACCAGGCGCTCCGGTCGGGAACACTGAAACTGTCACGTGGACTCGTAGCGCGAGCTTCGTGCTCAGTGAGCGAACCGCCCTGGACGCCACTCGGAGACTAGGCGCTCCCAGAGAATTCTGAACCCGACGCGAGGACGCTGCCGCTGCCACCGCCGCCACCCCCCGTCGCCGCCACGCCTTACTGCCTCTGTCTGTTGTGTTGCCACTGCCTGTGACTTGTCCGCGGCCTTACATCCTTGCCTGATGTGTGTGGAGCCATGTATCAGAGCATGAAATTAACAAGCAATGAGCGTAGTGTGTCTTGTTACTCGCTTGCCCTCCTGCTCCCTTCCCATGTCGTAGCGGCGCGGCGTAACGACACTATTACATTGAAAATATACGTTGAACACGAGACGCAAAAAAGCCGTATCTAACATATGACAATATGTATATCATTGGATCCGTCTTTTTACGCCCGTCATGATACACTAAAAATATGTATAGTTCCGTTTGAAAAAAACAAATCTGCCTCAGTATCTCTTAAAATACAAGTGAAAAAATCGAAACGAATTCAGGCATCAATTGGCCCCATTTCCTCATGCGCTTTCGTGAAAATTGCATTGCAGTAACTTCAACCGTCCAAATATTACAGGATGAGCTAAAGTTACGTTACTCACCCTACATATTACGTAGTCAGTGTGTGCATATAATCTGCGCGCGCGCGCGCGTGTGTGTGTGTGTGTGTGTGTGTGTGTGTGTGTGTGCGTGCGTGCGTGCGTGCGTGCGTGCGTGCGTGCGTGCGTGCGTGCGTGCGCGCGTGCGCGCGTGCGCGCGTGGGTGCAAGCAAGGTGCGCGCGTGCGCGCGCGCGTGCGCGTGCGTGCGTGCGTGCGTGCGTGCGTGCGTGCGTGCGTGCGTGCGTGCGTGTGTGTGTGTTTGTGTGTGTGTGTGTGTGTGTGTGTGTGTGTGTGTGTGTGTGAGAGTGTGTGTGTGTGAGTGCGCGAGTGTGTGCGATGAATCCGAAACAGATATTATTTTTTAGGGGTACTTTCCATGAAGGTTCAACATTTTCTAAGTTTTCTCGAAAATGGCTCAATTTTTTTTTAATATCTTTATCTCTAAAATAGTATACGACCCATAGCAAAATGGCGTATGTAGTATTTTCGTTGTCTTCGCTGAATTTTCGAAAAATCCACAAGGAAACTTTTTCAGGAACTTCATTTGAGCCATTTTTAGAAAAAGACTAGTAATGAAACAGAATGGCACAAAGTTTCTCTAGTTTTCCAGTCCCTTTAATTTAGTCGAGCTTTTCGGTTCTGCGCCTTCTTCCCAGCTACTTGTCGGCGCCAAGACATTTTTCTCATTTTCTCGATATTCCGATCCCCCATTTGTAGAACACAAATATAGCTTTAAGAATATTACAGAGGAGTGTAACCTGATCATAAATTCAAAATTTCATTGAAAATTGTTGCGCCGTTGTTGAGAAAATGTCGTTTGAACGTTTTTAAAAAGGCGCAATTTTGAACTCATTTTGACACAGTCTTTTGAAAAAGTACCGCTGCGAGAGATCGAGAAGTCCACCTCCATCTGCGAAGCGGACTCCCTTCAAAGAGCGTGATGTTTTCTCCCTCTCGCTCTCTCTTTCCCTCCCTTCAGTCTCCGCCAATGGCGCGATATTTCCTAGAACCTAGAACTGCGAAGTTCTTCGTTTCACTCTTCAAAACGTTTGCGCATTCTAGCGACGGAAGACAAATTAACAAAGACGGGTAACTCAGTATTATTAGGTGGCTACTCTTATAATATACTCTCTACTATAGCTACTCTTCATGGTTTTGCCACAAATCAATTTTTCGGCATTAAGGATCCACAAAACTTGGATCCTGGCGTGTTAGAGACTGTGGCGTCTGTGACAGGAAGCCTCTAAGGACACTGTCCCCCCTTCAGGATTAATATTAACATATTTTGTCGCATTCTTTAAAATAACGTCTGCGCGGTACACCTATCCATCGTCTTAGCGTAATCCTCAATTCGAACACATTCGTGGAACTCCCGCTTGTCCTCAGCTTCAGTTTCGTTGACTGGGGGCCCTCGCATATGTACACGTAGTGTTACTCTGAGACTTGCAAACAAAAAATCCGCGCCTGCAGTGATTTCCAAAATGACGTGACAACGTTTTGCGGGCAATTAGTTGGATGGCAAGTTCTGGTGAGGGGGTGAGCGTTTTCTCAAAAATTAATAAGTTTTTGGCTGTATTATGATTGCTATTGCTGAGGTTTATGATTCTTATCAAATGTGTTATTTACAGTGATATTTGCTTTCTGTCTGTTTTCTCAGGTTCTAGCTGCGCATTTCGTTCACAAATTTGATTAAAAGGAGCACTATTCTATCAGACGTCATACGTCAAGTCACTACCTTTTCTTTTTGAAAATGGTTTGTAGTAAATATTATCATAGTCTTAGCGATGATGCTAAGGTTCTACTTTATAATAAAATGAAATATTTGGATCCACGTGCCCTTATGAAAAGTGCTAACGAATTTCGGGGCCCTGTGTTACTCGAGTAGGAGTGACTCCTTCCGTATATTTTTATAAACTCACGTCTGTTTGAAAATTTATTATTATTGAGACAAATATTTCTTTCTTTAAACTTCAATAATAAGAATATCCAGAATGTCCATAAACACGGCCCAAAAATGTTTGTAATTTTTCACGGAGTGGTGAAACTTTTAACGCAAAGTTTAACCGAAATTTGATATAATTTGACCTATTAATTATTCCATGTATTTATTATAACGAATGCGAGGTTATTTTAAAAAATAAATAAATACAACGCTTTACCACTATACGTTTATACGATGTTTGCAGTTTCCAGTGCTAAATTCAAATTCTGATGGTTGAATTTCAATATTCAAGACATCCTTTGAAAATATAACTTATCTCTATTAATTTTAAAGTTAACATTTTTTATCAAACGTATTTCAATATATTTTGCTTGTCAAGTTTTATTGATACCATTTCTCGCGATACAATTAGAACTTTTTTGATTTGATAGCCGTGATGGCAGAAGTAAGCAGTTGATTCGGTGAGCTGCGCGATATTTAAACGTAGATTTTACACAAATAAAGTCTTGAAGATGGCTTAGGTAACAGATAGTCCTGAACATACACAATTCATTCGTTTTAGTAGCTTGTATTAACATATTCTGTTTGTTCAACACGTTCAGGCAATCCAGTAAATGACAACTTATTTTATGTGAGAGCTATATCCTTTATAGTGGGTTGTTTATGTTATAGCAAAGATGTGGAAAATCTAAATACGTGTGCATGTGAAATATCTGAGAATGATAGGAAAATGTTTTGATGTTTAGAAGTTTGAACTGCGATTTATGAAGATAGGTGGTATTTGTAAGTGGACACTATTGACTTGAAATAGCCATCTAACCTTTCTCGCTTCAATGCAGAAATCCACTTTTGTTCCGAGAGTGTTATCATTTTACTTCCCTGATTTTGGGGAAAAGTAGGAAATCTAAAAATGGTTACCTTGTTTGTTCCTCCGCGTTTTGTCCCAATCCACAATCACACATAACTTGTTATCTTGAAAATATAGCTATTCTAGAACATCTCACTGTGAGAAAGTGTATCTATACAAAACAAAAACGTTTTTTAAACCATTATAGACAGAGGAAAACCTCCGACGAAAAATTATCTCAACGTACTGAAAGAAATTCTATGCATATACCATATTAAATATTGGTTCAAATTTTGAACCATTAGCTCGTGGCATCTACCGTCTGACACTTGTCACCCAGAAGCGACGGGCTGTCCTCAGAAGCTCTAAACGTCACGTGTTCTGGACTTTGTTTATAAATGCCCGAATGGCAACACGGGGTTTGTAAAAGGCGTCTTGTGTGGGGTGCCGCGGAACTGGGAGGAAGTAACCTACTTCAGTGGTATCTATTGATCGATTTATAAACTTACAATATTTCTTACGCATAATGCTCTTTAGCATCAAACGGCTGGTGGGCCAAATACGATCGTGACAAAATGATGAATAATTTGATCGTGAGCAATACACTTATTTTACAAAACGTCTCATAAAATATTTTATGTGTATTTCATTAAATAATTTTAAAAAGTATTTCTTAAAAGTAAAAGAACTTTGGGCGACCTCCTTGATGCTCTCCATCAGGGCCGGCATTGGTTACAGGAAGTAATTTACTTCATATAAGAACAAGATTTATTCGCTTCTTCGATATCTGCGCTCCACAAGTTTTTTAACGAAAAACCATCACTTTCTGCTGAAGAATAACAATATTTTCTTTTTATTGCGTAAGTAGCCCCTATGTAGTATGGTGAGAAAGTACAAAGTTAGAACCAGAACCGTTTTTTAGAAAATCTTATTTTTAAAATTGCCCATATTTCACTCAAAATTACGCTAAAACTAATATTTTAATGCATATGGCTTTAATTAAAGAACGTGTTGAAGAGAACAAACTTCATTGAAAGAAAAAAATCTATCTTCAATAAAATGTGGTTGTACAAGGGACCCCAAAAGAAATTCAAACTTTTGCAATTTTGGAAAATTTAGAGTTAATTCAGAGAAAATTCAGAGAAGGACTTAAATCATCTTTGTAAGTGTAATTCTCTCTTTTCTAACTATAAATGTAAAGAAAAAGTTGGAAACATTTTTAAGAAAATTTTGAAAATATCCCAGGGACTTCATGTAAAGCAGTATCCCCCAAATTTAATGAATTCATTTCGAATTTGCAGGGTCTCGACTCGGGCCAGATCGATGGGAGAATATTCATTTTTGAAAATATTCTGTGAATGATTTAGACTAGTGTTGTTCACCAACGGACAAACGAACGTTTAAAAAAATTCTTTCGCTATCAGGAGATCCCAACACATGTATTTCCATTAAAATCTCGTAATTGATTTTCTCTAGCGTTACATAACTTCTCTTAAACTACGTATATTACTCCGTTTACACGTACGTATACGTATTTTGCTGGCTGTTGCCATAGCGACGTGTATGTCAGCCTCGTCTCGTGATTCTGAAGCAAGTGTCTGTTCGAATCCGCCGATTTTGCAATGTCAGATGAACATGAAACTACTAAATTACAGGAGGAAGGTGATCGCTTGACTTCTGCTGGGAGTGCAGTATTAAATACAAGTGATGGAAACACTAATGTCAATGCAACACATGGGACCACAGCCTCCAAACGTTCTGTCCTGGTCTGTAATCCAAGAGCCAAAGATGATAAATTATCTTTTAACTTATACTATTTCATTTTGTGTTTAATATCCTAGAAGTCGCAGTTTAATTTAGATTTTCGAATGTGAATAAATCTGGCCGAAACTGAAAATCATCTGTTTGTTGAAAAAAGTTCTGAGAATGTAATGAATAATTAAAATAATTTTATCCAGCCTATTCCTTAGTTTGCAGGCATTATAGTGCAAAATACATTATTGCAAACAATTAACATTTCATGAAACAGTCTAAAATGTGAAATAGGTATTTGTGCATTTTGATATCCTTGTCTACATCCATACTGAAAATTATTCAGCAAAGTAGTGAATTAGCTTACTAATTTTATTTTAGAACATCTTTTTAAAAATAATTTTTTTAATGAAAAGCATCAATTTAGTTTTGTTACTCACTTTGAAAATATGAAAAAATATCTTGAAATTTGCATCATTCACAATGAAAAAATGGAAGTTGGAGATTTTATTCTTCCTCTCCTCCAATCAGGGGTTAGGTGAGTTCATCTAATCCAGAAGCAAAAATATCAATCCACCAAATGCTTGGTCTTCTAATGTTTCTCTTTCTATAAGGGTTTTACCCAAAGGCCTGCTCTGGGAGCCTTTATTCAGAAATCCTCTTATAGTTTTGCTGACATTTTTGTAAGGATTTTGTTAATCACTAAAAAAACTGAAATTGTTCTCTAAACTTTTCCTTCCTGATCTTTCTTTGAATAACCCCTAATATAACTTAAAAATTTAATTTTGGATGCCTGAATTCTACTTAAGATGTTTTTTATGGACACCTAGCTTTCTGAACTGTAGAGGAGGGTAGGGTCTGCCATTACTTAGTAAAATTTTAACAGAGTTTTTCTTTTAGTCTTTCTTTTCATTGTTTTCTAGTTGTTCCACAGAGAACTTGAAGATAACTCAGTTTTCTTTCTATTTTAGCATCACTGTCGTGTCATATGTCTGAGCTCAAATATTGAAAATGGGAAATTTGTTCCAATATTTTATCATTAACAAAAATGTTTGGTTTAACTGGATGTTTTACTTTAAAACCTGCTACCTTTGTTTTGTTTGTAGATATTTTCATTTTGTATAGATCTGATATTTGACTCAGAGTAAAGGGGGGTATTTAATTCAGGGTATTCATTTTGGGTAAAGCTCTTTATTGATCATATTTATTCATCTGAATGACATCTTGGTCATCTGCAGAGAGTGTGATGTTCAAATATTTCTATGTCCATTAGAAATTCCTAGATATATTCCTGCTTGTCAAGTGCTAATTACATCGTTTCTGCTGCATAACTGTTTCTATACAATTAGAGACTATACTGAGCATGTAACATTAATTTTAACAATGATACATAATGCATTAATTACCATTTGGACTGTATAAATGAGTATAAACAACCTGTCAACTATGCCATTATTAGATAATTTGCTGAGACACTCCTCTTTCCATTATGTCCAACAGCAAAGATTGCTTATTTATCAATCATTACATGGGAGTTTTTTTGCTTTTTCATAATCCACAAAGTTGGAGATAAATTGTGTTGCATTACTTTTTATTGGCTTAGTATGAAAGTAAACTAATCTCATGAGCTGTTGGTAGGTTTTTGTAGAATAACAGCAAAGAATCTTCCTGTCATAAGAGGTAACTTCCAGGGGTCTTTACTTAATCTTCAATGAAATTTACAATCTTGTGGTGATTTTTAAAATATGTAAAATGATTTCCTACATACCAAGTATTTTATGACTGAAGATTTCTTTGAAATCAACATAAAAATATATAATATTATATTTTCATTAACATTGTTATGAGATTATTGATTCATAGTTTCAAGTTTCTTGTAATTTCATGTTATATTTGAACATTTCCTATTTTAAATTGTTCAGAAATGCATATTTATTGTAGCCAGTGGCACCACCAGAAATTTCCCCATGTTTGAGCTAATACTCGGGACAGCATAGTTAGCCGAGTTAGCCAAGTGCCTAATATACAAGCTTTAATGGCAACTTGTCAGAACCAGAAACTTCTGAAATGAACAGTTTTTGACCCCGATCCACGATTTTCAAATTAACTGATATTTGAAATGCTTCTTGTTCAGTAGAACAGGTATTTCCTTATTTTTTCCTCCTTTTCTTTGAGCTCAAGAATAAGTATTCTTCTTCTTAATACATTATTTCACAACAATATGTACCTACATAATTAATACAAAACTACAATTATTTACTAATTATGTATTAATAAAAATATTTGTGTATATAACAATATTAATGTGTTTGATATAATTAAATTTGTTATAAATAAAACTAATGTTTATCAACATAAGAACAGCCTCAAATCATCAATCAAAACAATAATTTCTTTCACCAAGCCTGAGAACTCCAAAAACGATTGAAAAACACTCATTACTTTTAATTAATTAATTAATTTATTGATTTATTCAGTAATATATATTTATATACTTATTCAAGTACGGAATACATTTTTCCCTATGTGTTCAATTTCTTCAAACTCTTTTAATTGAAGACATACAACCAGAAAAATTCAAAGTCTCTTTTCATTTAATACCTCCAAATAGATGTTAAACAGTTGCAGATGCCTCTGAAAGCAGAAATAAAACAAAACAAAATCTGCACACAGTTACATCGATGAGGGTTACAGTGCATTTCCTCCTTCAGAACATTTTTGGAGTGACCAACAGATTCCACTACTTTGGTATAAATTTGACACCAATTTGAAAATATATCTCTACATAATGATGATGGTATTTCTTTCTACAGTTAAACAATATACTAATAAAATATATGATGCACATTAAATGACTTCACTTACCTACAAGTACTTTGCAATATTCAGAATCAATTCTGATCAATTCAATGGTACCTATGTAAATAATTAACTAAAATCTCACACAAATGCCACCAGATTCCATGGAACAAATATAATCAAAAGTTATATGGATTTGAAGATCCAAAGCTACAATGTGTTGCAGATAATCTAATTATCACAGGAGAGGTTGGTTGCAACAAGGCCTCCTAAAATATTTAATTTTTCCTGCCAACTCACCTTCAGAAAATGTTCCAACTTCATACATTTTCTTTTGAGTAAAATTAAGATAAATGAAAATTCAACAAATAATGAATGAATTCCATTATTAACATGCTTATTGATATAGCAGTTAAATATTACTCTCTGCTAGCTTGTCCTTTCACGTTATGTATGTTTGAATTAATGTTTAAAAATGTCAGAATGAATAAAAAAAATTTCAGTACTTTAAATTTTATAATAAGTTTATAAAGTATTCTTTGTTATTTGTCTTTTCCTTTTTAACAGTTGAGTGTCTGAAATTCATCTGCTTGTTCAATAAAGAGCATTGTGGAATAATTATATTTGGTGGAAATTTTAAATACTTTAACCTGTTAGTTATGTTTTTTATTCAAGCACTTATGGTGCTTGAATAAAAAGGTGTAGTGCTAACCCATCTTGATGTTTTCTTAAAAAGAATTTTGAATTTATGCTGAATTTAAAAGAATATGCTTTTTAGATTTATAGTTATTTATAATGCAATTATTAGTAAACATAGTTATTTATAAGTGAGATTTTAAATGACTTTCATTACTATTAAAAACACATTGCCCATAAATTATGTTAAAACATAAAGAAAAGGTATTACACTCTTTTTTTTTACTTATTTAAGGTTGCTTTTCAATCACTGAGGTCTTATAGCAATCACTGTAATATGTAATTAAAGTAAAATTGGGGGTAATGTTAACAAGATATGGGTACACACAAACATCCATACTCCAGGTGGGATTCGAGCCCACGACCCTTCAGGCGCAAGGCAGCTATGGCTAGCCCTAGTGACCTCAGCTATCCGGGATGGGTAGACTCATTCTTGTTTGGTTAAGAAAAAGTAAAGATAAAAAGAACAAATCAAAGTTATTTATTTTAAACATAAAGAATTAGTTAAAATAATTACTTTTAACAACAGTTATATGGACATTTAACCTTGATTTACACATTTGCAGAGGGCCAATCCCGAAAGGAGAGAATGTGCATTTTCTAATCATTTATTTATAATAATTTACACAAATTTTTCAAATCATTTATTTAATTAAACAAAAATGCACCTCTGATATTTGATACTAACTTAGTATCAGGAAAATAATATAAATAATGAAAATATTAATTTTTTTTATTTGTAAAAATTTTAATATCTGTTATTGACTTTTGGAAGAGGGGATGGGAATGGGACCTAATGCTTCAAGAATATTCCTATTTGGGTTATCACCAATTATGACCATGAGTAATAGTGAACAGACAAAATTGTTTGATCCATTTCAATTCACAGGTTAGGTCCTTGTATTTTATAATATTTTGGCTACAATTTGTGAAGTATACTATTTTATGTTAACCAGATAGGTATGTTCATCATTTATTCTTATCCATGAATGTGATCTCATTTCTATTTTGTTCGAATATTTGTGATATAGTTTTTTCTCTATGATCATCTCTGTACAGATCATCATCGGATTCAAGGACAGCAATTGAGGTATTTGTAATTTAAGCAGGGGTTTATAATAAGGGGAAATTAAATGTTTGTCCAATTTGGATATGCAGAATTTTGGCCATCTGACCAACATATTTATCATATGTCAACCCACAAGCCTTTCTCTACCAAAGATATATTTGATTTTCTTCAGGAAAATCACATTTTTTTTATTGGTCAACAATAGGAGTTCTCAATATATTCCTCTCATTTCTTTTGGTTTTGGTTACTTAATCTTGGATGGCAATTATGAATCCTTGAAAAGAGATTTATTTTCTGCAAGTATATTAAAAAAACGTATTTTGAATCATTTATTTCGGTTTAGAGTTACTTGAGTCTTTCTTCAATGATTTTCCAGCAAACGTGGTAGTCTTTGTTAGTTTCAATGATGGGATGCTACTTTTGAATTGGCTTCAGAGCCCCTTAGGTTGTTCATAGACAGTGTGCAAGCTTTCTGAGACGCACTTCAAGATTTGATTCTTGGACGGGGCAAAAGTGAACCTTTAGTTCCCTAATACTAATCGTCCCAGTTTCTATAGCTGTGTGGCAAAAGAAAAAGCTCAGACAGGTCAAGTGAGCTAGGTTCAGTGATGGGAATATGTCATACTCGCCACATGCCTCCCTTATTACCGTAGGCGTGGAAAATAAATAAAAACAAGGCCCAGGACTGGGAACACCACTTGCTGGCAAAAGTCAGATTAATCTGACCCTAATGCCAAATACATAGGGTTGATCATCTCACACAATTTGCTCTCTTGGTTTTGAGTTGACTTTTGAATTAAGAAGTTTTATTAATCCACTTTTATAATTCAAAACAAATTTCTGTTTTGATTACATGTAGTTATTACCATGGTTTTGCTCTGTTCGTAGATATTTGATATTCATTTATAGGCAAGTTCAAGTAGAAGTATTCAAGGAGGAGACTACTAATTTGAAAAAGATATGAGAGAAATGAAAAAATGCCTTTCAAAAAGCTGAAATAAATATGATGAATTCTCTTTACTTCATGGAAGATATATTTGATGTCATTATCAAGTCATCAAAAAGTGAAGAGAGGCAAAAGAATGATATCACTGAAGCAGTTTTAGAAGAGAAGGTTTTTAAAACAGCCCTAAAAAACAAAATTATTGGAACAACACAAAAACTGAAAATGCTTATAGATTTACGCATCTAACTTATTGTAAGTCAATTTAACATACTAGTCCAAAAGGCCCTATGTTCCCAAAGCATTCTAATATTTAATATGATTAGTAAATCAGATTAAAATGAGAATTTAAGTTATTAAGTGAGAATATAATGATTAAAATAAAACAGCATTTACTATCTTCATAAAAAGAGCTAATAGGAAACTTGGCTATTATCTTCTTAAAAGGACATATAATTGTGATATTAATTTAGCATTTTTGTTGCTCAAATCAGCTTTATTCAGTATTTTATTTGATATCCTTAACTTCATTTCAAAAACTTTTAGTGAGTGTTTGAATTATCCTTGTATCCTACAAAGGTTAGAGTTAAAAGAAGTTGCAAGCAAAAGTTCTCAAAACATCTCTCCAGTTTATGGGCATTTTACATACAACTCCTTAAATATTAACCTAGAAAGTCTTCTTGGACTATGGGTTGGGACAACCTTATTGTGATCTACTATCAAAATTTATAAATAAGACATGATAAAATATATGCCTAGTTATTGATTACTCTTTACATTGATCAACTGTAGATTTATTACTTTGCTCAATCAGCATGTTAAATCAATTAAGAAAAAAATGCTAAAAGTATCTTAAAATTCTTGATAACAATACTATTCAACATAGGAATCAAAAACGGTGTATAAATAAAAAAGTGGAGAATTCTTGTCACCTTTCGTAGCACCAGCTTCAAATTTTCTGAATTGTCTCCTAAATTATTTCAGTAGCATACATACCATTTGCGGTTCTCACATGTAACCAATCTTTATAAATGAAGTCTCTAAAGAAAGAGAATTTCATAGAGATGTGATGAATTGCAGTTTGACTTTAAAAATATGAAGGATTTGTTTTAAAAAGGCATATAAATGTTTATATCAAATGCAATCCATAACACGCAGCCAAATTTTTGCATCTATATCATTAAATAACTCCTAAACAAAGCTTAAACAGGCCTTAAACACTACAATTTTGAGGCCAAAGGCCTTAAAGGAATAGTCCTCATATCATAACCTATAGGATGAGATGTTCTTGAACATTCTATTACATTTTTGCTGGTCCAACACTTTTCAATTCTATCCTACCTGTTCAGAGCCTGTAGAATCTGCAACTGTATGTGAAATTAAACTAATGACTTGATATCTATGTGATTGAATTACAAGGGTGTACCTCTCTACGTGATAATAATGTTAAATAAGATTAGTTTTTATTGACAAGGGTGTATTGTATTGTTATCAATTATAAAGAGACCTATATAACAAGTGACAGAGGATAACAGGGTCTTGAAGAAAAAGATATATTAGAGACCATATTAGAGACATTTCAAGAACCAAGCTTAACACAGAAATGGAAAAATAGGAAAGAGGGTGGGGTTTAACATGTGAGAGTTCTCACATGGGTATGCTAGTTAAAATATATTTTAAGAAAGTTTCAAAGGAATATTTAGTTGATTAGAGCATTTTTTATTCACAGCCAAAACGTGAGGCTGAAATTACTAGAAAATGTTGTGTCTTAACTGATTTATTCAACAACACCTTTGTAAGTATTGCTATAAATGGGATTAATATGGATAAAAGAATACCTGACTTATTAGTGGATTATGATCTGTGATCTCTAGCAATGAATCATTTTAGTGTTGAAAATTTGACAGAAAGAAATGGAAAAAAAAATTTGACAGAATGATGTAGATGATGTAGCTTCTCTCTTGATCATACTTGTAACTGTAAATATATCTCTCAAACCAAAAATGTTAGTGTAAGACTAAATATAATAAGTGATTACTTAATCACAGTTATGTGCTTCAAATAGGAATTTAATTCAGAGAATAATTTTTTTATTCAACCCAGGTTAATTATTAAGTGTATCAATGAGAATATGGAGAGGTTGATAAAAATGTATAATAGGAAAGTATTTGGCTATCAGATTGTGTTTTAATAGTTATTTATGAATTAAGTTTCTGAATAT
The DNA here is from genome assembly GCA_011170035.1 of Teleogryllus occipitalis. Lineage (NCBI taxonomy): Eukaryota > Metazoa > Arthropoda > Insecta > Orthoptera > Gryllidae > Teleogryllus > Teleogryllus occipitalis. The sequence continues at coordinate 21,211 of BLKR01015784.1, read as the reverse complement.
ATCTTACAAGATTGGAAATTTATCAAGCAGGGTCATTAGGTCAAGTTCAATAACCAATCGATGTCTTAAGGTGATGATATGAATATCTTTCAGTTTTCTCCACTTTACAAAATATCCATTGTAGCTACAGTTATTTTCATTTAAATTTGACTCTTCACCCTGCACAAAATGACAAGACTCATGCTGATAGGAGCCATTGTTTATTAGAACACTGGTTTATTATACACTAGTGTTCTAATAATTTGTACAGTATTATGAAGCTGATTATAGTTTTGTAAAGTGTGACTTCAGATCATCAAAGTGAAAACATTTACAGCAGTAATATTTCATGTTCACTCGGGTAGATCTGGGATAATATTTTGGAGAAACTTGTCAGATAAACAGGCTTCCAAACATTGGCTCGGTTACAGATTTCTGTTTCTGGCTGGGTTACAGGTTTGTTCATTCACCACTTTTATTCCTATTAATTTCAATTTGATTCTCAAATATTTACAGTTTAATTTAAATGAATACAACATTTGATTATCATTTTTTCAATAACCTTTTTATTCTTGAAGCAGCGATTTATTTAAAACATCTCTTTCATTCGTGTCTGTCGGGAAGGTTTGTAGTTGAACCAACAAACCGAGCTGTGGTCAAATACTGATAGTGCGTGCTCATCGCCTGAAATTCGTGAGCGTATAGAAATGCGATGCAATGAACTTTGTTAGTGGGCCTGCAAACCTCATTGCAGTGAGTGTGGTATAATAGTCCTATATTATATTATATTATATAACACTATATTTTAGAAAATTGGAAACAACTAAGAATTAATATTGCAAAAGTATTGTACAATACTGATGAAGGAGATTTTTTTGTTAAATAGAATATGTTCTAGAAAATCAGTTCTATAAGAAAGGTCATGTACATTTCTTAAAACATGAGTAGTTTAGCGTAATTTTTGAATTTGCATATTCGAATTTCCTGTCCTCCATTCGCTAGTCTCTCAGGAGATATGAGATTGAAATAAGCAACATGTGGGTTTGAAATTCTGAGAATTCCTTCTCATTGTTGGCAGATATTAATGATGTATGAACCGCAGTTGTAAATGTCGTGTAATTTATGTTGAATGAACATTAAAATAATTAGTTTTTGCACTTAAGTTCTAGGATTTGCAATGAATCAGTCAGCATTTTTGACCATCGAGTTATTGACTTTCTACAGTAATTGAAATTACTTTTTATTTTTTAATTTATTTAGTCAGAAAACAGTTAAAAACTGTATGTGACGTATGGGGGAGTTTTACTTTATACAGTATTTGTATCATTCTGATTCTAAATGACTGGTGACTTTCACAAACTCGAATATATTCCAAATTGATCCTTATAAGTATATTAAAGAAACAATTTAAGTTTTGTTGTTAATAATATTTTATTGAAATTTCTATGCATAAATTTTATTTTTGTACCAACGTTCATATATAATTCGCACATTAGTAACCACTTTGCGATAAAGTGTGTAATTATTTATTAAAATTATTTTTCACAGGGATCGAAGACATTGAAGACGAAGGCAAGTTCAACGAAAAATCAAGTACGTCCAGAAGCGTTCGAAACTGTTTCCGGGGACGAATTGGATCCGTCCTTTAAGTTAAAAACAGTCGGAAAGCCCGATGAACAGCTGGTGCTAACTCCAATGGTAACAGTCTTTATGTGTACTTCACGGGCGCGCTCTAATATTTTTCAGCACCAGAACGTTTCATTTCGAATTATTGTTGCCTGCAATAATATAGACTTCTGGCACGGGCTGGCCACATGACCGTGAAAAATTATCTTGTTCCTGAAATTTCCGTAAGAGCTGAAACCGCCCTTACTAGTTGTAGTAAGGGTGTCACCCTTAGTTCGGCTAGGTCTTGAACTGGCTGGTACATCACCGGTAATGTGTTTGAATGAAAATGTTAATTATTGTGAACATTTATAGCAGAGACTCGTAGACTCGTGCGATTACTTAGCAAAGAATATCAAGTAGCGAATTAAAATTCCTCGTGTATATCGACATTCTGAATGTCTCTGATCACCCGTGCAACCGAATGGAGAGCCCCACAAGCCAGTCCCTCTCAAATGTAATAAAATACAAAGAAAGATTTCATTTATAGATTACGATCTAAGGAGTATAAATCGTAAATCCTCTCTTCGAAAAGGTTTTAAGGAATGCACCATTTCCGGGCTACGCATTTAATATGAAAAGTGTGTTGCTGCTTTCATTTGCGCCTATTATTTTTAAATAAAATAAATAAGCGAATCTCATTTTCCATTTAAATGTTTGTTGTAATTCGGATGGGGGTTTCTCTATCCAGCAATAGCAAATTTAAGTCTTTCTGTAGATGGATCTTTACGAATTGTACAAAACTGCAATATTTCCTTAACGTAACGTGTAAGATTGTGAATCTAATTTAAATACTGTTTCCTTCTCTCCTCTTTCAGGAGTTAAAAGAAGAAGTCACTCGAACACTAACAGATAAGAATCCGAAACAACCAGACAATTTAGTCGAATACAGTCAAAAAGACAGTTGTTTTGTAGGTGTTGGTCCTACTACTTATGCCGCTGTTCTCTACGAGTTGCAAGGTATTGCAATTCACAAAGATTCAGAAGAAGCATCTGAAGAAGGAATTCCCATTCCTTCTAATGGTATGTAATGTATAGAGTTTAGAAGTTCAGGTATTTTTTTTACCTGAAATAGGCAGGCAAAAAGGCATTTATTCTGGCTAAAGTAGGGGTGCAAAAGGCATTATTACAATGAAAAATGACCATAAAACTGGAATAATTGTAAGAACGAATAATTAAAATGATTCAAATTTTTATTCCTACTTTAAAATTTGCACCAGCACTTACATGGAAGGAAACGATCTTTGTATTGTAATCTTCATTGCATATGTATGATGACCAATTTGTTTCACTTGCGGTGCTATCTCTACGAAGAGGTATTGAAGACGCCCTTTGAAATCTTGGAATGACATAAGTGAAAACGCGTTTATAGTACTCGTTCTTCGCACTTGTATAATCGCCAGCACTGAGGATAGCATCGTATTTCACATACAGCTAGCTTTCGCCTCAAAAGGGATCGGAAGCCATTATCAAATATTAGAACGGATTTCCTCGAGCGCGAACAAAATCTGGCGGCATCAATGAAAGAAATAAAAAATCTTAACTGTATCTTCTTCCTTTCTGATTTATGATTTTAACATTACTTGTCTCTGGAGCCTCCGTTTGCAGAGAAAGACAAAACGCGTCAGAGTATTCGTGTTGTCCAGGATTGTAGGTATGTTTACAGCTTGACCGATTTCGGTTTCTGAAGAAAATAAGAAAAACAAAAACGAAAAATGAAGAAAAAGTCAAAGCTAAAAAAGGAAAAAGGAAAATCTACTAAAACAACCTCAGAGAAACAATTAAGTGATTCCTATATTATATTATTTAAAATTTTGAACTTTCTTAAAATGAAATATCTTTGTATTTTCTTGAACATCACGCCCTGCGTTTGGTTAGGAGTTTTTCAAGAGATGGCTGCCAAGTTATTAGGTTACAAGTTCCAATATTAACCGTGTATTATGTAACCGTTACCGATAATACGAAAAAGTCTGTGCTATTGTAGCTCCTCCATTTATTTGAGTTGTTTCATTGTGTACACTCAATATTCGTTCGGATTTTGTTTACTGATGTGACTCAAATAATCGCCCCAATCTGCCTTTAGTTTGGAAAATTTCCACATTTTTCAAATGTCCCATAAGACGTACGCTATATTACGTTTCCTTATTTCTTGCCCTGGGTTCTTTCTTTCCCATCAGTGCACATCGGATGAGCTTGAAGTTATTTTTCATCCTCAAAGGCGTCACTTTTCTTGGAAAGTCCTTCAATTAATGGCAATGAGCCATAATATTTTTTAATTAAGATACTACTGATAAATGTTTTTTAATATCATCCAATGCTGAAAGAAAATGAAAATTTATAATTCATGAACTTGCATGTTCCTTTCATGCAGAGAAATTGCATATTTCTTCTTTGTAGATACTGAGAGTGAACCGAAGGAAGAGATACCAATTCAAGAATCCGAAGAGAAAGATTCAGCTGCAGATGAAGAAGGCGCAGCTGAAGAAAATGCGGGAGATGGAGAAGATGAGGAGAAGGAAGAGGATGTTGGACGAAAAGACAGTTCTACCGACACCCCTCGAGCAGGAGGAGCGAAAAAAATAACTAACCAATTTAACTTCTGTGAGAGAGCTGCAATGACTTTTAATAACAAAAAACGTGTAAGTACCATTCTAGCAACCTCTTATTTTATCCATCTAAATGCTAGTTTGTCGAGAAATTCTTGTGTGGAGACTATAAACATGGGACACCGTAAGTTAAAATGATACATTGCTTACTATTAAATGATGACAAGTATTTATTTTCTAGAAACGATCTTGAGGCATTTCCTAACCAATTAAAATATTCAACACAGCATAGATATTACGTAGGAAATCAATGAAATGATTTACTCAAAGCATTTTACAGCTCAGGTACGATCCCGTTAGAGATCTGTTTGATGTAATTTGATGTTACATGGTTGATATATTTTAAAAACAAACTGATAACAATAAACCCACTAATTGCTTCAAAAATGAAAAACAAAGCGATATAATAAATATAATATCAATTTAATGCTTTTTTACTGGGAAACAGTCTTATACGCGTACTTTATATTCTATACTATATTTACAATCTACGCTTAGATCTAGACTACATAATTCTACGCATATTCTTATTTAATATTGGTTGGTTTGGTGAAAAGTCTCGAAACTTATAATAATAATAATAATAATAATAATAATAATAATAATAATAATAATAATAACAAGAAGAAGAAGAAGAAGAAGAAGAAGAAGAAAGTAAAAAATGAAAAAATAAATATTATTGAACTCCTTGTACTTACAATAAGTACCCATTGATTTACAATGCCATAAGAGAACGATACAAAACAAGTTGTAATAATATCCCCACTATAACAAATGAGTAGTGTATCGATAGGAAAATGAGCCTGAGAACAGCAACGATTAATACAACATATTTTAGAGAAAAGTATTTGTGTACTCAATCTCCTTGTTTCGTTATTGTTGATTGGAAAAAGCATCACCCTTAATTCTTTTCGAAAATACAGTGAATTGAACTCTCAAGAATTGAATTGAATTGAATTTTCGTCAAAACTAAAAACTGTATGTAACATATAGGGAAGAAGCATAATAATGCATGTTTTCTTGGGCTCCAGAATCCTTGCTTTCATCCATTTGCACACAGTTGAATTATGAATAAAAGAACCAAAAAGGCGTAGTTAACAGCGTTTAAAAACTAGAAATTTCCCCATCCCAGTTGTAGAATAGTTGATATGAGTATGACTGCACTTGTAGGATAATGCTTCTAGGATTCCGCCACTCGGTCTGTCGGTCTCTTGTCGCAACCATTCCTACTCGCAAAATTATAAGTAACTTTTTCCACGTGTTAGACATTACTTTTAGAGAGCCTTACTGACTTTCATTTTATTTTTATTCAAGTATGCAAATCACTAAATTAAGTGCCGGAATAGCTGAGGCGATCACACGAAAGTATTGTTCTTTGTTGCATTCACAGATTTACCGGAACACTTGAGCATCGTCTGACTTTTAACACTAGGGCTAAAAATTGAATTTTTATCACGCTATGCATGCCCTGAAAGAACAGCTTTTCTAGTAGCGGTCTAAAAAACTTTGCATCGACTAACGAACTGCACATTTAATATTTAAGTTCCCGTTCCCGTCAAGCTTCGCGTTCCCGTCGTGTTGTGAACGCCTGCCTGAGGTGTCCATCTTTTAACTTTCTTTACGTTCCCGTTCGCGTTCGCGTTCCCGTTCCCGGGCTATTGTGGAGCGGCCTTCAGGCTCCCACTTCATTCCGTCATAAGGCCTGTGTAAAACGACGAGGCGTGACATTATGCATTCACTGCACAGGCTGCGGCCAGGCAGCCTTCAAGGGTGGGCGTAGGTCTGAAGAAGGGCGTGATGACCAAATAGCATTACTATGTAGCTCAGCGAGTAGCATTGCCCATCAACTAGTTTCCTCAATTTGCGATAGGAGTGCTACTCCCTTATGCCTGTATCGGAAGAGATTATGTATTATAATGCATGCAATGCAATACGATATAATGCAGTGCATTTGCAGTCTTCCCTATTTAGAAAATCACGAGCCGAGACTGCTTTATGTCCAGAACAAAGCAAGGGGCCATCTCAGCATTTGCTCAATGGATGAAACACTGGCTTGGGTAGTTCAAGGCATCAATGTCACTGCAGTGCCTATGACCGGGAGGTCCTGAGGTTCGAGTCCCGTCGTTGGCAGGATTTTCGACTCTTACTACGTAGCTACGTCGAGTTCAACAGTTGTCTGGAGGAGAATTCTAGCGGACGGTGTCTCTGCTCGGTAGTTTTCCGTGTTTCTCCGATCAACACCAGGCTAATGTCGGAGTAGTACCCTATAACAAACGGGCCAAGGATTGCGCGCAATTTTTCCTTGCTCTTTCTTGTCCTATCATCACTCCTTTCTTACACACTTACATGCACTACACTACCACACATGCCGGGAGACTAGTTTGTCCAGGCTGGGACGGCGCCCTGTTGGTGGGAGAGACCTTGTTGGGGAAACGTCGCAAGCAGACGGGTAAGTCTGCGCCGGATATCCCCATCCAGAGGGGGAAGATCACCGCCACCTCCCGCGATAAACACGTGCGCTACACTTACGGGACTATTGGCCTTACCCGTTCATGCGCTCCGAATCACTAATCAGTCGGGTAACCGAATCACTGAAGAGACGGGTAACCAAAAAACGCTAGTGCAGAGAGAATGTGTCGTTCGAACTTGGCGACGCAGTCCCCACGAAGTACTTCCTTGCATTCCTCTCCTATAATGGGACGTTTCGTCGTCGCACAAACATCCCATTATTATTTCAGGGCTGAGTATCGACACTTCCTCTTCCCTTCTGTTGATAACAAGGGACTAAAAGGTGTATGTTGGAGAAAGACACTCAGTATACATCTGGCTTGTGTCTGGGAAGGTGGCACCATGCGATCCACTTTTAGAGTTTTCGTATGATTGTTTTGTCAAATGTCGAAGTATAAGAGAATACCTAAATATGATCGTGGCTTGTCCGACGAGATTTCCCAAGATTATTGACGGACAGTACACAAACAAACAACGGAACTTCAGGATCATATATTTACTGAGAGAAATTTTTAACAATATTTTAAAATCTGAGAGTCACGACATGTTTTGCCAGAGTCAGAAGTGCTCAGAAGTAGGCGGAGATCATTTTCATCAATATCTGTGCATCTCTGCGATAAAGTAGTACTTTTCTTTATTGATTAGAGATTCCGGGAGCGTCAACGGCTAAGGTCATTCTTCCCGTGTGTATAGTAAATGTTTTATCACATGAGGTGGCGGTGATCTTCTCCCGCTGAATAGCGAGATCCGGCGCCGACCTACCAGTCGGCTTGCGAGGTTTTCCCCAAAAATGTGGAAGTCCGCAGCCTTCGGGAGCCCCCCGGCCGACCCGGAACAATAAAGGCGGCAGCAGAGATGGAAAAAGGCGCAAGCCTGTAGAGAAGTAGTGTATCTCCCACCAGTGGGACACTGCCCCAGCCGGAACAAGCTCTAAGCTCCCGACAGGTCTCCCAGCATGTGTGGTAATGTCGTGCTTGTAAATGTAAGTGTGCGTTCTACACAGTTAAGGCCCATTCACAATGCAATCACAAACATAAGCATAACACACAGACATAGACATTAACACAAGCGAAGAGTTGGCGTATTCACAATGTCGAACATAAACGTAGGCAAAATAAGAGTTTCTATTGGCTATGAGACGCAGCACACGAATCGACACGAATAGTTCGCCTGTCGACTTCGATACTCGATTTGAGTTAACGAACTGTGATTGGCTCATTGATTATGTCTGACATAAGCATAAGCACAGAAGCTTGAAGCTTGCAAGCTCTTAAGTTAACGTCTTACGTGTTTTGCTTATGCGAACGCATTGTGAATGAGTCCACTTGTAAACGTAGTCCTAACTTTTATGTTAACGCCATGCTTATGCTTATGTTTGCATTGTGAATGGGCCTTTAGTGAATAGAAGCGTATTAATAGTTTGCATCTCCCTTGGCATTAAGAAAAGAAAAAATTCGGTCGACCCATCAATATACTCTTCCAAAATAAAAGTTTTTTCACAGAAATATTAATCCTCAAACTGGCGTAGTGGCTAAAATCTCCTAAACAATTCACCCTTCAACGCCACTACAAACATACGTCAAATAATAAAAATAAATATAAAATATACTACAACTTTTAAAAGCTCAGTTAAATTTTCACTTGTGAGACCCATATGCGAAATGGGATCTGGAAACTCGTATTATGCTATCAATACTTCCCTGCCATTGTGGTGGGTCACTCGGACATTTCTCGTGCCAAGTTGGCGTACAAAAATAATTTCAGACAAATTGTATCAATTTTTGTCACTGCTTATCCGCCTGGCAATGTTGGAGGAAATCCGGTTCGGGATGTTCGGAATAGAAATTTATTTTCGAGATTTACTATATTTGTGTGTGTGATATTACTATATATGTGTGTGTTTCTTTTTAAAAACGTTATTTTTCATAGAAGGAAGAATTTTCTGAACAATTGAGTTCTCTCCGCAGCTCTTGATATAAATTTTATAACGTCTTTATTATTCCTAGTTATTTTAATATCAAATGTCATATTTCAATTGATTTCACATTTTGAATCAATATTTTGAAAATTATTTTCCGAAAAACATAAATGAATATTTGTGTGTTTTTCTTTCAAGATTATAGCAACACAAACAATGCCACCTCCTCGTGCGGTGTTTTCAAAACAAATTTGTCAGTATACAATTTACGATGGATACCAAGAAGATTTCCTAAACCAGAAAAGAGAGAAGGAAAAGGAAAAAGAAAGGAAGGAAAAAGGACAGCAACAGCAACCACACGCAACGGCACCAGCAAAGAAAAGAATTTGCAAGAAAAATAATAATTTGTCGGAAACTTCGAAAAGAATGGCTGCAGCGGTTAGAACATTGGAAAGGATGGTTAACCAGAATATATTCGATGATATTGCTCAAGGTAAATCTGTCTACCTTCATTACTTTTGCATGATATTCATTACCCTAGAGCCTATGATTTTGTTAGATACGCAGAAACACGGGACAATGTAAAAACAACGAAAGTTTCAATTTTGACTGAAAAATGCAAATATTATTTGTTTTTCCGCCAATTCTCATGCTGCCCAAACCGATTGAATTCTCCAACTTATTGTTTCGTTGCTTACAACCTCCATGGAACAGTGTCCGTGTTCGATCCTGACTGGGGTACGTAGATTTTCCAACGCCGGAAAGTCCCACAGACGCCATGTCATGATTGTGGAAAGTAAATGAACCCTGGGAGGGGGGGATGTCCATCAAAATTAAATGCCTTGGGCAATGTCCCGTCCTAACGTCAGCTCACGTTCTCCCTACCAGATAGTTCGAATATAGTGACAGACTGAGACCGACAGCGGACGGAGAAAGAAAATCACATACAGGTGTTTCAGGGGAGGCTCATGGGGCGTGCCTGTTCCAAAGGATCCTCTAGACCCACGCCGGATGTAGGTCAAAGAAAGCCTGGGTCGAAATTACAATTGCGGAACTACGACGAAATAAATAAATGCTACTTCCAACGCTGCTGTCACGCAACAGGATGAGGTCGCTCTATATTCAAATTTTCTACCTACGTTGAAATAATCTGACTGATTTAAAATAAATTCAGCCCCAGTTGGTGCGCCATTTGAAATAAACTGAATATACTCAAACAAACTCGGTCGAGGAACCTGAAAAGCAAATATCTTTCTATCTTGCTACTTCATTGCTAGAATTGGCTCAGTGAAAAATCATATATTCATTTCACAAAAACATGGAAATTTATTAAACAATTTAAAACAATTTTGGTATTGTATAACTTTACCCAATATAAAATTAAACGTTTGTCATGACCGTTCCAACCTTATGTCTTCGCGCGCTTTTGGACCATCTTTATCCATCTCCGACGCCGCCGTCCTCAGGTCCAGACACCATCTTCTCTCTTCTTTTCTCGGAAGCTCACTTCAATTACCGTTCATCAGATCAACAAACTATTTGCTGCTAACATTCCAGTCCAATCACTGACAACTTCGTACAAGTCCTCAATGTCCCTCCAACTCGTTCACATGAAATATTTTAAGCTCCACTGTCACACTTAGAGTTTCGATTTTGATGTTCTCTCAACATCCATTCCCTAGTAGATGCTTACAAGTCCCCAAAGAAAAAAAAACTCCTAACATTAATTGGAGCACGATCCGTTCATGAGCACGGCATCAGTCAGAATGAATCTCTCGTATTCTTTCAGCCCTGCAAAGCTCGGTTCATAAATTCGATTGTTTATTTGCAGATAACATTTGATGTACTTTCGTACCTAGCCAATCTCTAAATTTCTTGCAAAACGAACTAGCCGTCTTCACAACTGTCACTGCTTTTTCGGCCTATCCCAGAATTCTATATAGAATTAGCTAGCCGTCTCCGCGATTGTCACTCCATGAATATGTTGACCTTGACGACGGCTCGCTTACCGTTGCTATGCTAGCATATTCACATAATTTATCCCCTTTAATTGACGCCATTTATAATAAATGTTGTACAATATTCAGTGACATATTGGTATGTCACAACGTGTTGTTATGGAACAGCATTTTTTATATTCTTCGTATGTAAAAAAATAATGTACTGTGTTTATACTGTTATTACATCTTCCGTTTAGTGTTATACTGTATATTATACTGTAGCGGCAAATGGTTTATGTCTTACCAATGAAAGGGAAATACTCTGAAGGATGGTGATTACCATAGCGTACGATAGTGGCGTTCTCCGTGAAACCTCTGAAAGTAACTTTCTCTAAAATAAAACCACACACGGAACTTCAAAAGAAGAATAATTTATTATAACTAGGGGGCCGATTGTGATGACATAAAAAATTAAAAAATGACCAATAAAATGTTCTTAAAATGCTTTTAAAATGTCCTAAAACCAAAGACAAATGATGTAAAAAATCTTATCGAAACCAGTTCGGAGAACAACTCAAGCTGTTGATTACGTTACTGATATAATCGAGGCTTCTTCCATTCGTTCGAGTGAACTACATTTGCAAACTTTTGGTTCGGACTGTTCTTTACCAGGAAATCTCTGTCTTTAGTTATCCCTAAATCGGTCGAACCGGCAATGGTGCTGATATACGTCACAAGAATTACATTCTCACAATGGCAGTCAAAACAATTTCTGAGCGAACAAATCGAATAGGATACTGAGTAATTCTATGAAGAACATTTGTTGCATCTCGTAATATTATTTGAAGCAAGAACCATTAAAAACGACTTTAAAATCGATTAAATCAGCAAAATAAGGCATTAAAATAAACGGAAAAGAGTAGAAAATTACTTATTAGTCGAAATCGACAAAAAATGCAAAATAATGACCTATAAAAATGGGTCATTTCCTTTTTGTCAAAATATAAAATGAATTTCTAATCTAAACGGCATTGTTCTAAAGCGAAAAGAAAAAAGTGACGTTTTATTAAAATCCGCTCCCTAATTATAACTTAAAAAATGAAATCACGATACGAAAAGCTTCGAAATAATTAAAAGCCTCATTTATTAATCATTAACACAATCTACCTATTTGAACTGAATAAAGTTTAATTGCCTAAACCTAACAACTAGCCTAATGTGCTACACAACAATTTCGATTCACAATTTCGTCAATAAATATTAAACATCAATTAATATTTGTGCACATATTCTATTGATGCGTCGGAAATCGGCGAATTTTCAGCAGAAAACTCTTATTTCGAGACCCTGGAAACGAAAAAATGGATAAATCCTGTTCCTGTACATTGTATATTACTTCCTCTAACACGTGATGTAGCCAGAATCTATGTCTTATTGGTCCTTGATACCGAAAAATCGATTGGCGACAAAACGTCTGTCTGTCTGTCTTAGAACCTAAACAGTCCAGTCGATTTTCTCCAAAATTGATATTCTCAGATCGATCTGAACAAACTGTAGGCTTTTGGAGTTTCAAAAATATTTTGATTTTTGAGGGAACATTACATGAATTCTCAAATACATTTTCAAAATTTTCTCAAAAATGGCACCAAATCTTTTGATTAAACTTTGTTCTCGAATAGCGTCAAGGGCACTGTAGAGAATGCTGCATGATCGTTGAAATCACTGATTTGTCGAGTGCAATTTTGTTTTGTTTTTGGAGGGGGGGCATCATCTATAATATTGAAGATAGAGATTTTTTTCCTTGATGAAATCTTTTCTTATCTTAATCTAATCTTAAAAGAAAATCACGTTCAATTTTTCGAAAATATGACTAGTTTTCGAGTAATTGTGCGCGAAATGTAGGCAATTTTTTTAAACATTTGTTTTTTAAAAAACCCACTAAACTTTTTCGTTAAACTTTCTCTTCATATGTACCAATGAACGGTAAAAAATATGGTGCTGATCCCATTTTCGGCGAACTGTCCGTATTTTCCAAAATTGCAAAAAAGTTAACATTTTGAAACTACAAAATTTAAGATAGATTTTTTGCTTTGAACAAAGTCTGTTGTAAAACATTAGATCTTTAAGTAACATCATGTAAAATTATATAAAAACGAGTAGATTATGTATAATTTGTCTGAAATTTGTGTAATTTAAAAAAAAATTCCCAAAAACTGCACCAAATTTTTTCATTAAATTTTCTCCTCCTGTATGAAAGGACAGAAAAAATATGGCGCTAGCCCAATTTTTGGCGAACTCTCCGTACTTTATAAAATTGCAAAAATTGCGTGATGGAAAAATGTTGGGATGAGACAATTTCATTTTTAAGCATGGGCCCTTGTTTGATCTGTACGGCTCTTCTGTAGCTTAGTGTAGCGTCGTGAATAAAGACGACAGGATTCTCAAATGTGTACATTTAATTTGTACATAATATACAAGCATAGCTTAGGATTTGTACAGAGCGTAATTCATCCGCGTGTCGTTTGCGGAAAACAGATGACGATTCTCTAATAACAACCTTCACATGTCGATATGGCACCATGGTAATCTGTTGTCATGGTTGTCAGGCGGGACCGTCTCTCATAAAGGGATGAGAGAGCTAGTCTACGACGTTACAGTAGTAGTACGGGTAGTGGTACGAGACGGTGCACTGAAAATAAGGATACCATAATTCCCAACAAGATTTCAATAGTTACACAAAACCTTCGTATGCGAAACAGAGACCTTGGTGCTCTACTCCCTTTCCTAATTACAACAGCATCTAAGATTGCTGACCTTGATAGACCAACCTTGATGGACCAACCGGCCTGTGATTTCTGAGAAATGTTGCTTCATAAACGGACCTGTCGGCCTTATCAAGCCTAATCATGCTGCAAAGCACTAGGTGGCCAAAACAGCCAGGTACCTTGTCAGATTAATTACGTATTGAAGAAAATATACATTGAAAAACATTCAACATCTGTTAAACACACACACACACATGTATGTGTGTGTATGTGTATGTATGTATGTGTATATATATATATATATATATATATATATATATATATATATATATATATATACACATACAGTGGATCCACTCTGAACCAAAGTTTTGTACCTCAATAAAGTAGTGTGGAAATGATATCCGCTCGAACATTTTAAAATCGTTCAAATGCTTCGCGCTGAAAATCAACGCTCCACGGCTCGGTTCCGCTCGACTATTTTCGCATACTTCCGTGGCTCCGCATTCGCTGTCCCGAGACACAAGTCCTGATATCAGCCGAGGGTCAGCAGAGGGTCAAGCGGAAGCGCGTGGGACGGCGCAACGGCACGCCGCCGCGAGGACATAACTGCGAGGACAGGCCTGCGAGGACATAACTATTCAGTTCATTTTGGAAGGACTAAGAGAGTGACTGGCCCTTCAGGAATATTTCTTCGAAGTGGCGAAAAGCGCATCGTTGTGAAAGTTTTCAATTTGTTATTGTAGAAAAATACGTCGTTGGCAAAGCAAATCGTTGAACGTACTAAGAGTTCACTGGTAAGTACCGTATTGAAACTTATCGTTCTGCATCAGTGTGGATTATAATCTAAAAGGATATTGGTAGATATCTTTTAATAGGTACCAGACTACAGTCTAAAATACCTCTTTGAAGTGAAAATCTTATTTCATTGGAAGTAAACGGGCGAATGAAGTTCGAAAGAAAATGATACCTTCATTTACACCGCCTTTTTGAAATCAAACAAGAATTGTCAACCAAGATTAAAAGAGAATGGTGGAATGGAATTGCAACTTTTAGGTACGTATATATTTCTATCATGAGTTGTAATAATAGAAAGGCATATATTAATTTGTGTGCATTTCTATAACCTACAAAACTTGGCCATTAATCCAGCTCAAAGTTATTTTAATGTAAATTGTAAAATTCCTCTAAAAGCTTATGTCGAACAAGATAAACAATTATTTCGTTTTACATAATCGGTTTGAATCCTTTCAATTCAAATTCTAATGTTGTTAAGTGGATATAGAATTCAATTACTTCCAAACTCATTATTTACCTATTAATTAAGTTTAAGTTATTTGATTAGTTTTTAATACTTGATTAAGCATTGCAAATTCGTATTAAAATGTAAAGAAATAATATTTATTATGTTGCCAATTCATTGAAATAATTTTAATAGTCTTGAAGTGTCATTAATGGCAATTAGAAATTGTAGAATTAATTGTGTAGTATTCCTATATGTTATAAGTGTACAGAATTTTGATTAGTGTATTTAAATTGAGACTAAAGCCTATCATGTTCTGTAAATAATTGAACAAAATAATAATGCATTCCTAAAAAAAAACTGCTGTAAAACACTTTCTATTTTTTTATTTTTTAATAATTATCACTTTAATTATATTTTCAAATACTATTGTATTAATTTTGTTTTTCTGGTAGTTTTGGCACAGGTGATGGAAATTGGTCATTGAAACTGGTGATGGTTCATCGATGCAGATATTCATGGATATTGTTAATTCTAAATGGCTATTGCATTCTATAACAAGATCATGAAGATGTATTTGAAGGTGATGCCAATATACATTTTGGTAATTTTGCAAGCATCATGGACTTTTGTGATTTCATTCGTATTTAACATTCACAAAATTTGTATACATTAATGGTTCAATTATTTTAGTGTGTATCATTTTTGACAAGGCAAGTTATTTTAAAATTCTCATTAGATAATATAACTTGTATTATAATTTCGTTATAGTTTCAATGTGTACTATTTAGTAGTGCTCTCAGAATGACTACAAATGAGTATGAGTAATATAAAAAATTCACATTCCCACTAGAAAAGTGTCATTAACTTCAAAATGCTGTTTTTTCAGGACATTGTTTTACAACTAGAGTTCTGAATCAAGTTCATGGAGTGTGACAATTTGTAATTTTCTTTTGAAAGATTATTAATTTTTACTTTGGTTTCTAAGGAAAAAAGATTTCAAGTTTTTCATAATTTAGGGTTCTCTACAGTGTGCTGTTTGTGGCAAATAGTAAGGATAACACTGCATTCTCAAACATGCAATGATTTTGGCTATTATTCGTCTTCAAAATTGCCAGAGAAAAATATCTCAGATTATGTTAATGATTCTTGGGCAAAGAAATGTCATTACTGTTGTAATAGTGTTGACCTTGATAATTTTCTGAAACATTTCCCTTGCCAAGTGAATAAAATAGTTTCCTCTTGAAATAAAACAATTCAATATTACTAGACATGATTCTCATGCCCTTTAAAATGCTAAAACCTGCATACATATGCCAAATAAAATTTGACAAAACATGCACAATCAAATTTTAGCTTGGTATTTTTTTTCATTGTCATTTGAAACAGGAACACTAAACAATTTTTCAAAATTTTACTCAGTCAAATTCATCCTTTTGTGAAAAATGAATCTTTTTGAACATTCTACTACACCACCAGATGTAATTGGAGCATATTTGTAAGATGAAATCTGAGCCAATGTCAGATCAAATTCTGCATTTTCTGCTCTTAAATCACAATTTTTTTTCTTTAAATTTCATAGAAATTTTAAATTGAATTTGAATTTATTGGTTTTTATAATTTTTCCTCAGCAGTCACACTGGCATGTTCAAACACAAATTTCAAAGACATTGTAATATCTTCAACAATATTTAATGACTTCCATAGAGGTAATCCTCCTGTTTTCAATTTGTGAATTGGTATAGGCAATTTTACAAAATTTAATTAAATATGCATTTTTATTTTATTTTTTATATACATGGTTTTATAACATATTTTATTTTATTTTTTTGCATGCAAGCAGACTGAGTCTGCACCTAATTATTTTCCCTTCCATTGTATCACTGTCAGTTACCAGTGATACTGAGTAGTGATCTATGTGTGTGTGAAATTAATCAATAGTATTCAAAGAATATAATCCTAAATTTTGAAGCAATTCAGAAAAGTATGCATTTAAAAAATAACTTGCCAAATTTAAAAGTCACTTCAGAACTGGTTATTAATTTGCTAAGAAAACTTATTATTTGACTCATCCAATAAAATGAAGGCCAATCATTTCGTCCCACGCTAAAGTGATGAGTCTTCTCCCACCTTACACAATACTAAAATTATGATTTATCCCGACCTCTCACTACATTTATTCGCTGTTATTGAGTGCACTTTCTTCTCTATAATTTTTTATTGTTGCATTCAGGTGATAATAACAATAGTTATGACATTAACTTGTTGGGAGGGTAGGATTTGTAAATGCAGGCCAATAAGCTTATTCATTGTCAAATGGGCAACAAGGTTTCTAAGCAATGAGATTGATTCAAATTGCAGACACAGCAGGTAAATCAATCCTGAGCAATACATTTTAATTCCACTTTTTAAATTAATTTAACTAATTTTATTTTATTTTATAGATTGTGTGTACATTTAGATTACAGAAATTGAAATAACAGAAGTAAAAAATATAAATATGATTTATGTTGGTGTTTTCTTCCATATACTTTTTTGATTTTAACAGTATGTAAACTATTTATGAATTCATTGTAATTGTAAACTAAGTGTTAATTTTATGTAGATGAATTTTGTGCTAGTGAATGCACGAACCCTAAGTATAATGAAGGGACTAATAGAATTGAACTTTTAATAACCAAAATTAATATAAACATAAAACAAGAATATTAAATTTGTAAAATGAAAGGTTAAAAGAAATAAACAACAAATACATTCGAAAATAATTTTCAGCTACATATTTAGCCTTAATTTAAATAAATCTCGGCGTTTTTATAAAATAAATGTGAATTAAATTTGTTTTTTGGGGATCAGTAATAAAAGTTGCTATTTAAATGTACTTGTGAAACAGTTTTAAAATAGTTTTGAAACAGTTATAAAATATTTTTGAAATAATTACTAATGACTGTAAACATGTTCTTAGTCTCCTTGTGTATTTAATCCACCTGATCACATAAATGATTAAGTGGTACATCAATGTTTCATTATCATTTGTTAGCTATTAAGTTTATGTCAATATATTTCATTCTATTGTGAGTTATGTTATATTTTACACAAATTTTACTTTACTAAATAAATATTTTAATGTTAAATTCTCATATTTTATTTTTAGGTACATGCTGTTTCAGAATATTCATTATATATATATATATATATATATATATATATATATATATATATATATATATATATATATATATTCACACACACACCTGATACCTGAATATATAAATGCATAATTTTTATGCAATTATTTCCGTTTTTACGGTGTCTGGTTGTGTAGGTAAATATACAGATCTGTTGTTGGATCAAAAATAATGAATATTCTATTAATAGCAAGTACTACGTATAACCCATCCTATACCCGTCAACGATCAGTAATTGTAACACCAATAAGAAATGCTTCAATATGGCAACACGTACGGCTGGCCCTTCAACCAGTATAGCTGTGCAAGCCGACACAGAAGGCCGGCTCCTTCTATCAGTTTGGCCCGGATGCGTCATGACGGTAGGCTGGATCCTCCAACCTGTGTTGCTCGCTTATGCCGAGCAGATAGCCAACTCTTCCAACAAGGTTGCTTGGACTCGGCAGCTTCTACCCGTGCACTCTGACAAGGTGAATTCAGAGGAGTGCAACAAGGGACTCTTTACGATGCAACTTTTCGTTCCAACTATCTCCGTCACGAAACAGCAACAGTGAACCTGGTTGGGCCTATATTATCATGCGTTCCCTTGATACAGTATAATGGATCAGGTGTACAGCAACTGTTCTTTTTTCTCCGCGTGAGTTAACTCTGAAAATCTGAGTTCAAGTCTCGGTGCGGAAAAACTTTTTGCTGGTTGAAAACCCCTTTTGCATGTAGTATAATACAGCGGAGCAGTTAGACGTAATGCTAGGAAGTAGTTGTAGCATCACTAGTTACTTTCTTAAATACTACTTACGTAGTTGAAAGAAACACGGAGAAAAAAGAACAGTTGCAGTATACCTGATCCATTATACTGTATCAAGGGAATGCATGATAATATAGGCCCAACCAGGTACACTGTTGCTGTTCCGTGACGGAGATAGTTGGAACGAAAAGTTGCATCGTAAAGAGTCCCTTGTTGCACTCCTTTGAATTTACCTTGTCAGAGTGCACGGGTAGAAGCTGCCGAGTCCAAGCAACCTTGTTGGAAGAGTTGGCTATCTGCTCGGCACAAGCGAGCAACACAGGTTGGAGGATCCAGCCTACCGTCATGACGCATCCGGGCGAAACTGATAGAAGGACCCGGCCTTCCGTGTCGGCTTGCACAGCTATACTGGTTGAAGGACCAGCCGTACGTGTTGCCTTATTTAAGCATTCTTATTAGTGTTACAATTACTGATCGTTGACGGGTATATGATGGGTTATACGTGGTACTTGCTATTAATAGAATATTCATTATTTATTTTTGATCCAAAAACAGATCTGTATATTTACCTACACAACCAAGCACCTTAAATATAATTGCATAAAAATTACGCATTTAGTGATAATTAAATTTCACAATAAGCCTCAAAAGGCTTTAAATTCTGCAGTCTGACTGTTATTACGGTAGATATACATACATCAATATGCGTGCATTGTTTTTGAGTGAAAGTTATATATATATATATATATATATATATATATATATATATATATATATATATATATATATATACAGCAAAACCCCTTTATAAGAGACACCTGGGGGAATGGAATTTTGTCTCTTATAAGCGGGAACTCTTATAAGTGGGAAATGGGT
Source organism: Teleogryllus occipitalis (assembly GCA_011170035.1). NCBI lineage: Eukaryota > Metazoa > Arthropoda > Insecta > Orthoptera > Gryllidae > Teleogryllus > Teleogryllus occipitalis. Next base: position 1,781 of record BLKR01015784.1, on the reverse strand, counting down.
TTTTGACACGTTTAATGAAATGTTACCATATTTTTTAAGGATTAGTAAGATTTGTATGTTATTTTAAACTTGAGGAAACATTAATAACTTGAAACCAGAGCCCATTTAGCCAGATCTTTTGAGTTTCAATGTACAACAAAATCTTGTTGTACGATAGAAGAGATAATACCTGATGTTACTATTCTTTCTATTTAAAATAACTCAATTTTCTGTTGCCCACCTCCCACGGTGAGAGCGTTGGGTTGGATTTTGGGAGGCAAAAGTATGTACAATATTTACAAATGCTCAGTAATCTAAAACTTTTTTTTTTTTTAAATAGGAAGTTATATCCATCTGCTTCCTATAAGGTCTCATTGCTAATAACTCCCTTTCAGCAAAATTAATTGCAGTCAATGTTGACCCTGAAGCACCTTTGTTTAACAAATAGTTTCTCACTGACTCCATCATCATAACGGCTTCACTATGTGATGGTAGTGGTGGACTCTCGTGATAGTCTTCCACATCATCACCATCACTCTGGTTGTCACAAAGGTCTGAAATGCACGAAATGCCAGCAGTTGCCACTTCTTTATCTGCAGTAACGTACTCTTCAGCCGACCTGAATGGCCGAGGTGGCTAAGAGCGAGTACCAACTCAGCGCTTCGGTCCGAAGGGTCGCGGGTTTAAAAAAATAAAAAAAAATAAAAATAAAAATATCTTTCAGTTCATAATCTTTAATGAGGGAAGGTAAATTGTCCTTCCACTCGTCCACTTTTTCCGCACTCACACTGTTGCTTTCCCCACAAATGTTTCTATACACAATATCATGCCTCTTCTTAAACCTATCAATCCACCCATTCGACGCCGAAAAATCTTCAATGTTCTAGCGCATAGCAATTTCATGCGCCTTCTCCCGCAAAATGTTCCCATTAGTATACTCCTACAGCTGTGCACTGTTGGAACCACTCCAACAGATCCTCTCCAATTAGTTGAAGGGAGACAAACGAATTTTTTTCGCCGAACCCATCTTCCCGGCGGCATTGAGGATTTCTTCTGTCTTTTGCATTATCTTTCCAAGGGACGAAACTGGAATTTTCAATCTTTCCGCCACAGCTCTCAAAGATTGCCCTTTACATTTATCAACTTCATTGATAATGTCCAACTTCACGGCTAGCGATAAAACCTTCCGTTTCGATGCCATAACTCGGACAAACTTTTTGCCAACTTCGTTGAAGGCAAAAACAAAACAAAAAAACGCATTAATTCACTCGTGTAGCACTAACGTGCGTATGTATACACGTACTAATGCAGTATTACACACTAATAACTGCACTATCTACACTCGAAATTGTGTACGGCAGAAAATAGCTCCACTGCACCAAAAATAATAGAAATGTACGCACTGCAGCGTCTTCCTAGTTGCCAAGAGACACGAAGCTTACAGAATGAGCTTTCCTCAAGAGAAATTTGCAGCCCCCTTACCCCCCTCCAGGTGACGCTGGTGTGCAAAATCCTACTCCAGTCTATTTAAAGCACGTGCCCCAACCCTTACCAAGCTGACGAAATTCCTGAGTCACCTGGAGGAAACTTTCACGCTTTGTCTCTTACAAGCGGGAAGGAACGCATGGCGGGGCATAAAATCTTGTCTACAATAGGCGGGAATCGCTTATAACGGGGTCTCTTATATGCGGGAAATAAATACATTGTTTATATACAATTGACCTCGGGACCGTGAATTTTGTCTCCTATGTGCGGGATTCTCTTATAACGGGGTCTCTTATATCGGGGTTTTGCTGTATATA
>BLKR01015783.1:0-50724 GCA_011170035.1 Teleogryllus occipitalis | reverse complement strand
AACGACTTTCTTTAAAAATAAAAAGGCCAAAGTCGGAGTCAGAGTAAAATAAAAAGACCAGAGTCTGTGGGCCAGAGTTGTACTCAAAGTACAAAACTTCATTTACGTAGTTACAATTCATCAGTTATCACTGTATGTCGTATATTATTAACATTGATGTTAATCATGAAAAATTAACTTAACGTCCCTACACATCGATGGGTGCACTTACTCAAAGTCATTACACTATATTTATGTATACACTAATATTTTATGGTGTTTGTTGGTGTTGTTTACACACATTCGTACACAAAAAATTATCTTTGTTATTTTCTTTCAGTGACACTGTTTAAGTGATGTACACATTTCTCACAGTGCTTATGCAAAAACATGAGTCACTTTGCTAAAGCAGCGATCCGCTTACAAAAATGAGAAGAGTGCTGCTGTGTGAATAGAGGCGTGTTTTTTATTAAGCAAATATAACATTTAATGAATTAAGTACTGAGAGGGAAATGGGAAACTATTTCAGCTCTTCTCATGACAATGCGACGAGAAAAAAATGTGAAGTAAATGGATTTACGCTTGTCTGGCTTCCACTTGCTGTACATATATCCAATGAAGCATAAGCTTAAGCATAAATATATACACACATTGCAGGATATTCGCATAGTATCACTTCCATTTCATCCAAATAATGTGAGTATGATTGTGAGTATGAGGGCCTCCCTCCAGCACTTTTGATTCGTCCATTATTAAATAAAAAAAATATTATTTGCACACAGTATGAAATGTAGGCGGCAATGTTATCCCGTGAATATTGTTTGCCGTGTTCACATCGAGAACCAATTCAATTAATACTTCAACAAAAATACATATTTGAGTTTAGGATATGATTTATTTTCAGAAGCCCATCCATTTATTTATTTCCTGTTTTTCGTCACCCTCAATATCTCAGCAAAATTAGTGTGATATTAAATCAAATTCAAATCATAAAAATTTCTCGGTTAAATGCAGTTTTCCTTATCTGAAAATCAGAGCTACAAAAAAGAAAACAGTTCGCCTTCTGTAATCCACTTTCTTCTTAAAGTCACGTCCAAAAGAACATATTTCACATATAATTTAATCTGAAATGTCCAATGCGCGATCTACTATTTTCAGCTTTATACAGTTACTACATTACGAGTAGTTTAATTATACTTTGCATTATAACAGGACAACTCAATCGTCATGAATTTGTAGTTAATGTCCTGAGTGCCTTTGAAAAGAAGTTAAATTGTTCAAAAAACTATTTAATTTTGTCTAAGGAGAGAACTGATGTAAAGAACCCAGCACATGTTCTACAAAGAACGTTTAAAAAAACCGCATCTGTGCACTCATTAATCTAAAGATCACATTAGAAAATAATCTGCTTTTAGTTGGCATTCCATCTCGACTATGAAGAATTGTATATTAACTTATTTTTAATTTATTATATATTTTTATATAATTATATTGGTTATAACATGTTTTAACAACATCAGGCGTTTCATGCATTTATTAACAAACTCTGTTCCATAAATTAATAATAATAATAATAATAATAATAATAATAATAATAATAATAATAATAATAATAATAATAATAATAATAATAATAATAATAATGTATTTATTCATGTCGAGCCTCAGGCCATTTGGTCTAATCTTCCTCCCAACCGCAAGAAAATTAGGCCTACGCACTTTGAAGAAACACGTTTTACTTTTATTTAATAAACGAATTCATTTCAATTCCTCAATTAAGTACACAATCGTGGGTAAACATTTTTAAGATCTGTTACTCTTGAACGATCTTATTAAGACTTTTCTAAGCTGTAACATTTTGTTAACTGATTATTATTGCTTTCCGGACCATCCCATCGTGCACCGGATGTGCACCGGCGGCCCCTCCGACGCTGTCCTGACGCAACCTCCGCCCCCGACGCCCGCGCTTGACTCAGGCGTCTTTCCGGCGCGCTCTAGCGGCCTATTTAAGCCGCTCTCAGGCGCTCGTCAGCTGTCACTAAGCGCCGCGCTCACTCGCGCAGCCTGCGGGCCGGGCAGGGCCAGGCCGGGGTAGGAGCCGCGCGTGCTCAAGCGGCTGGTGGGCGGCGCTGGTACGCCTCCGCCGGGACACCTCCGCCGGGACACCTCCGCCGGGACACCTCCGCCGCACTCGCCTTTTGGTAATTGGGCGAGAGGCGTTAACGGAGCAACAAAAGCCTCTGGGAAAGTTCTTGGTAGACAAATGAGATTTTTTTGTTACCGAGTTCTCAGATCCGGGAGTTACAATCTGCGCGATCAAATGTCGTTTTATTTTTGTTTTTTCGAGTATTTCGATATTTTCGACGCTGTCGTGATACTCATATATATTACAAATATATGTTTGCTTTAACATTCACATGTATTCATCTATTTTATGACAGGCTTGTTTGAAAGGAATGAAATTTAATATTCTGTCGATTGGTTTCGTTTTGTAAATGAGGTTAGTTATTTATAATTGTGATCAGTCATATTTACTTCTAGTCAATCAATGTAATTACATTAATGATTAATGGATAATAACGATTATTTATTGGGAAAGCGTGGGCACATTTCTGTCAAGTTAAAAATAAGTAGCTGAAAATAGGTCAGAGTCGGGAAGGTTATTTTGGTATACATTCTTTAGTTCAGATAAGTATAATCCTTTTTTCTGCCATAAATACGGTAAAATCACCAATAGTGACCATCGTTAAGAACATTTTAGTAGTTTTTTGAAAATATTTTGGCTACAATAAATTCGTTTTGTGAAACTTACGGAGCAATTATCGTATACGTCTGAACAGATCCTTTGCCTGAGAAGAAACAATTTTCAATTTATTCTATTTTATGGTTATTTTTTTCAAATACTTATTTTGGTCTGGTACTGAACAGCTGTATATTGATAACTTTTGGAAAATGTGAACTACATCGAATGATAACTCTTGTCTCACTAAGACCCCATACTACGTGCCTCGTCAGGTGTCTGAACAACAATAAATATACAGCTAGATTTCAACACCACTCAAGTCGGATTTGAGTAATTCTACAGGACCGCATAAAACTTACAAACTCAAGGTCTTTCTTGTCCTTTTGAGTGTTTTAAAAATGCATTATTTGTCATTTTACAAGGTTTAAAACTCTGGCAATCTCACTGATTGATTGAGTGGATGATTGAGTGCTTGATGGGTCAATCTCTGATGCACCACCTGAGACCAGGGTTGGGAGGCGCGCAGGCTTAAAGAGCGTCGTGGGCGCACACCAGCGCTACGTTTGGTAATTGAGGGAATCGAGAGGCAGTAACCAAGAAAGCGTCAATTTTCCTCACGGCGGAGAAAAATGATTGAGGGTGGAGAAGTATAAGGGAAGCAAGATAATTGATCAATTAAAAACCAAAAAATGTCTGCAGGCTACATATAATAAGACTCAGGGTAAATGAAATATAGAAGATCCTAGAATGAAAGCTTAATAGATGTAGTGTATTAAACACACAGAAGGACCGCTGGCCTCACGGACCTAAATTTCATATATTGTAAATAATAGTTTTAATTAGATTGAATGGCCTTGAATAATATTCCCTTATATTTGTCCGTCTTATTTATTTTTAAACACTTATGTAGGCCCCATATCATAACTACACTAGTTACATATCATTTTATTCTTCTATTTAAAAGTCCTTTGATTGGTTCAAACATTGTGTAAGCGAGAAGAAACTCGCAATATCCACAGTCAAAAAAACAAAATCATCCGTTCTCCACAAGAACTGATATGAAATGAAAATACACCAAATGAAAACTTTGAATTTTAAGATCAGGGAATAAATTTGAAGTATATCGTTTCCTTTTTTCCTCATTTCTGTTCTACTCTAACCTTCTTTTCAGTCTTAACGTACATCTTAACAAATTAGTCACAATTTTTTAGTTACAGAGTAGGACATCTGGCTACCTTTGTAAAATTTAGTGGCCCTACATTCATGGAAGATCTGGCAATTCGTTTGATGAAATTATCTAGACTGTTTGACACGACTTCATCATTGGAATTGACTGATGGTGAAAATGATTTACAACGGGGAGACATTCACAAATTAGAGAAAGCAGTTTTAAATTACAAAAATTTCTCTAGAGATTGCATGTGATGAAGAAACTTTAGAACGTATTCAGCATGAAACAATTTGTCTTTTAATTTTTTAATCAGTAAATCTGTTTAGCCATTATTTTCGACTGAATTGCACCAGGAGTTTAAAATTTTACAAAAGTAATATTTTTACGTTCATTGTAATGCCATTGTGTTTAAGTATGTTTTACTATGATGCTAAAAAAGCATGTATGTTTAGGCATTCGCGAGAATGTCAATTATATCAAAAGTCGTCACGTACTGACCACAAACAGGAGAAGCCTTCGCGAGTGTTACAGACACGAGACGAGAACCACTCCTCAGGATGTGTTGGGAATAACCGGGTTAGCCTGAAAAGATTCCTAAAAGTGTTTGATTACATTTCCCGAGCTCTTTTGCCAGCTGTCTCTAAGTTGAGGTCACCGCGCTAGTCATGACTAAGACGCCTGCTGCGGAATGAGAAGCGTCCCTTTTTTACAGAAAGACTTTTTTGTGGTGTCAGTTCCTAGCGTGATCTTATGCTGATTACAGGGATGTGGTTATTTAATTTTAATTTTTACGAGATATAAACAAAACTAATAACAAAATACTGTTGCTCAGTAAATATTATTTTGATGCTGATGATGCATGATGATGCAATTTTACGCTGATTGCGACACTTTTGTAGCAATTTTTTTACTGTCATTTACGTGATGAACACTTTTGATTTGAATATGCTGAGAGCCAAAATTTGAGGTGCTTCCTGTACAATGATCTGATAGCGAATGCTAAGCTGTCAAAAACGGATCAAATATTCGAATTAAAATAAGAATGTTTGTGAACACGATGTCAGAATGCATTACGAAGTATTTGAATATTAACACCTTACCAGCATATCAAAAACTTGCCCACCACTAAATCAGGTATTTTGCTGAAAAAATTAATAAAATTGTTTTGAGAAACCTTTTCTCATCATCAATACAATTTACGACTCCAAATACAATAAAGCACATATCTGTTTAATACAACTTGACAAGTACTAATAAAGAATTGAGAACCTCGTGTGTCATTCATACAATATCAGCTGAAAAAGAACAAATTCAATATGATTTTACGAATATCCCTCTGATGGTGCCACGAATGATTCATTAACTTATTTTATTTCTTTGGAATGTTTTGAACTTTCATAAACTAATTTGTTAAAGACAAACACGAGAAATTATTTTTATAACATGTAAACTCGCAAGAAAGTATCAAATGCAAAATTCTAATAGAAAATGCTCATATTTTACTGTTCCTACTAATTCATGTTTGTAATTCCGAAATGAAATGTTTGTATTTGTTTTTATTTTGATAAAATATAGAGCTGCTTATAGTATAATTGTAACTGGGATCAAAAGTATGTAAAATGTGAATTTATGTGGACTGCTCAATTAATCGCTGTTTTATTACATTTCATCTGAAAGGGGAAATATATCATGAATATCCAATCTTGGCAGAGGTAGAGTTGGTAATTGTTCTTTATGAAAATGTTCCTTCCTCATTTTAATGAAAATCCAATTAAGTAAATTACTCATTTCTTGGACATTAATCAAGTTTTAGATATCGATAAATAAAAAGGACTACTTAATATTTTTACTTTCCGGTCAGATATCAAATCTTCGGGAAAAGATGTAAAAATAATTATATCATTCGAGGATGTCTCATTTTGTTACATTTTAATTTTTCTTATCTGCTCATCAGTATTGGGAAACATTTCTGGTGAGTCTTTTCTCAATAGTGAAAATATATAACAAGATAATATACATCCTTATAACAAGGTTTCATTACAAATGATGTGATACATAGTTGTAGTATCAAGTAGTAACACCTTTAACTGAACTTGGTATCAATTATTTGAACTATCTCAATACCAAACATGACCAAACATCAAGGAGCCTTATTGTTATTTTATATATCCGATACAGAAATGTTCTCGAGCATTCAATTGCGAGAGAAAGAAGGTTGTGAAAACATTACTCCGACAAAATGACATAACAACCCCACTTGCGGTGCGTAAAAACTACTTCTCGTGTCTGCGAGTCTGGCAGTTTCCTTTAAATCGTCCTTGCACAGTTCCAACCCCACTTAATAAAAATAAATCAAACAATTTTAGATCTATCAATTCCATTGTGACAGAAACACTAATTTCCCCGATCGTTCGCTACCGAGTGAAGTACCGCCGCGGCCTCCTTCCGCTCGTAAAACGACCCCGATGAATATTTCGCGCGCACTCGCTCGCAGGAACGCGCGCTTGGTGGGGGGGGCGGTGCAGACAACCGCCTCCCTGTGTTGTTGCTCTCCCAACCGTAAAACTCGGCCCAACTCGTAAACCACACCGCTCGCACCGTTGTTATTAATAGGCGCGTGCCGGGGTGCATCGGCGGTGGCGGCGGACCGCGTGGTCTGGTGGTTGGGAGCAGTACCCCTCCCCCCCTCCATTTCTACCCCACCCCACGTACCTCCACGATTAAGCCGCCTGTACCGCTGCTGGCGAGAAGCCAAGTTTATTAGCAGAGAGGCTAATGAAATTAGTTTCGAGTGTTAGCACTCCGTGGGCCACCACCGACGCACCCCATCCCGGTCTCCCTCCCCCAGCCCCCCGTGCTTCTAAGACGCGCCCTCACCCTTTCTTAGGGGTAATTGTTAATCTTTTAGGCCCACGCGCCGCGCCGCCAAGACGCTCCGTTGCGTTGGCGTTGCGTTGCGTCACGTCGCGGGGCGCGGCGGGGCGCGGCGGGGCGGGGCGGGGTGGGGCGGGCGGAGCAGAGCGGAACGGGGCGGGGCGGGGCGGGGCGGGGCGGGGCAGGGCGGGGCGGAGCAGAGCGGAACGGGGCGGGGGGGAAGGGCGGGGCGGGGAGGGAAGGGGCGGGCGGGGACGGGGCGGGGCGGGGGGGCGGGCGGGGACGGGGCGGGGCGGGGCGGGGCGGAGGAAGATTAAATTTTGGGGAACAGAACGCGATTTCTCTGCTGGTTGTTTATATGTAAACGGCTTCTTTCATTTGGCTTGATTGCGTAAGAGCGGGCTGGGAATGAATGTGTATGTTGTGCGGTTCATTACGAATTTAGGCATCCCTGTCAAAATAACAGGAGGGGCTTTGCTCGACTGTCTGCGGGTAATTAGAAATATTCAAGGAGAAGGAATTGTCTGTGCTTAATGGGCATAACGTAAGTTCATTACTTATTAATGTTCATGAAAATATATACGTATTTCCGTTAGATTTTGGCGTAGAATGTGCATTTCTTTCGTTTTAGAATGCATTTGCTGAGCGTTTTTAAATTATATTGGAGAGCATTTTGTAATGGGATCTAGTTTCATATACGAATGCTTTCTGTAATCCAAAAAAAAATTGAATTTCTAGTACGTCAGTACCCTACAGTACAATATTATATATTTTTCATCAACACTATTGTGTAGTATTATTATATATTATTATTTCCCATCTATCTAATTGAAAATATACTGAATACCTTACTTAACAATTCCTTCAGAACTTCTTAATTTTAAATATAGAAATGATGTAAGGCTAAAAAACTTTCATGTTTTACTACAACGACGAACACCATACAGGTGTACAAGTTTTCCCGCTCCTTGAGTAAATTTATGGAATACAATTGTAAGACAAAAATTAAAAACTACATTAATGACTTCTGATCTAGAAAGTTTTAATTCATATCATTACCCTCTGAATCTTTTTTGAGTTCTTTATTTAAAACATGAAGACAATTTAACAACAAAATTTAAAAGCATTGCGAAATATTTACTGGAACATATTCTGTTCACGATCTATGACCACCTTGTGACGTAAGAAGCGAGATTCTGATTTTAAATTAACGAAAACCTATGCCAATTTGCGAGGATAAAATTAATAATTTTTTTTCTTGGTTGCTTTATTTTTATTTAACTACCTTCCTAATGCGTAGATACTTCCCCACCCGTTCCGTGATCACATTGCTCGCTTTCCTTCCCTGGTTATGAAGGTACAACTTCTGGTCGAACCAGGTGGAATTTATGATGGACAAAGCGGTATTCAGTTTGTTCGCTGACTCTGCAACAACTGCAGCAATCGGGAGGTCCTAGGACTGTACTCCCGACTGTGCAGGAGTTTCGACTCTAGCTACATAGCTAGGTCGAATTCAGCCGCTGTGGGGAGAAGAATTCTAGCAGCCGGCTGCTCTGATCACTAGTTTTCCGTGGTCTCTCACATCAACACAAGGCGAATGCCGGAACAGTATACGAACAACCGGACAACGGGCCGCGCGCGATCCTTCATCTTAATTGCCCTATCATCGCCCCTTGCTCACACACACACACACACACTCGCACTTACATGCACTACACTACTACATATGTAGCATTCAGGGGCTTAGAACTATTCCCCGCTGGGGAAATATCTGGAGGGGGAAATCCTCTCCAGCCAATGTGTAGGTCGGCGCTGGATCTTATCTTCCACCGAGTGAAGAACACCACCACATTCCACCTAAAATATTCACTACACTAACGTGTGCAGTGACCTCAGTAGCTGACATGCCCGGAAATAATGAATCCTCATCTGCCTCCTTCTCACCGCCTCTGAGGGAAATTCCTCCCAAGGTCTCTTGAGCAGCTTTAGGCGCGGCGGAGGGAGAGGCAAAGCCTAGCCGCGGGCCGGGCCTCGCCGAGTAGATCGTCTTTAATGTCAACTAGTCCATGTGTGTCGGAGGCCACGGCGGAGGGGACGGGCGACCGAATGCCTGAGCATCCGCGCGAGTAGGGCGGACGCGTCAACGGAGGCTGCGACTCAGGGGCCGTGCATTGGGTTGCGGGTGGTGGTTGCAGCGTTATTGTGAGAGAAATTCTCTGCCAACGAAGCAAGACGTGGATGGGGTAGTACGGAGGGCAGATGAAGATCAATATCTCATCTTTGGGCTTTTTCTTCAGCGGAATAATTTGGTCGGAAACAGCTGTGTACGTTGTTGTGTACATAATTTGTATATTTTTTAGTCCCCTGTCATCATTTGTTCTTCTCGTTCGAAATACATTGTTTCATAAAAAAGAAATGTTTAAGGAAAATAAGTAAACTTCTGTAATAGAATCTGAATCGAAGTGTCGGATGAAGGGCTGTTAAAAATTCGTACGCAAAATTGTATTTTTAAACCCCCTTTCCTCGTTTATAATCCTTGGAAATACAAAAACTTTCCTATCCGTCCTGAGATGAATATTTGGCAATCTCATCCACCCTGCCTTAGTTAAGTTAAGGTAACTTAAATATCGATTGCAATTTTATGGAAATTTTAATACATTTTTAAGTGAAAATATTATTCTGTGAGCATTTACGCATAGTTTGATATTAATAATATAATAAATGTTACAAAACTTACAGAAATGCTTTTTAACAAAAACATTAATTTGTAATAAACAAAATACTTTGTATCATTAGAAAACACAATTAATTTATCTCAAAAGAAAAGTACTAGTTTCACTAGGGAGATTGTTGATAAAAAATATAGTTATCGTCTACTATTCTTCCGTTTTCGTCTCGTTTGTGGAAAGCTTCTAAAACTGAACATGTTTTCTAAATGGCTCCTGACTTGTTATGTCATGAAACAATAAGTTCCTAATTTTTTAAACAGTTTTCTGCTGTTGAAACGCATTTTCCATTGATATACATTTATTCGTTATAAATAAAAATATTTTTAACACATTCCACCTGTTCCCTCCCTTTTAGAGTCGCCTCAATGTTTAGAATTTTATCATCCTAAAAATTATTTCATATCGGAAAAGAATTGGAGCTAGTAAACTCTATTCTAAAGTGCAGTTGGTTTGTTGTAAAATTCCGGTGTTGTAAAATTTAATCGTGACTACAGTAATTTATTGTCTAGTGTTTTCTGAAAACTATGTATTTTCTTAGAAATTATCCGAAAGAGCGAATACCTTTCACATAGTCAGATGTCATGATTCCGGAAGTAGAGTTAAAGAATGATATAAGTAATGATATTTTAATTATTTATCTATAAGTTAATCTTTATAAATATCCGATGTCCATTATATATTCATTTTTTAACTTTCCTCATGAGTAAAAAATATAATGGTGTGACCAAGCCTGAATATGAGACAAATCTGATTAGTAAGAAAAATTGGTAACAGAATTTATTGATTTAGTGGAAGATTGAGAAACTTTTGCTTAAAAACAAGTTAATAATTCTTGAGTGATGTTGACTCAGAGGTCGTTGTATAACAGTTCATAGATATTCAGATGAAGCCGATTCATTGCTTTTCTCTTTCAGCTTACGAATGAGTAATGTAAACTTCAAACTTTCTCTAACACCAACCAAGTTATCCCGGTTTTCCATGCTCATCTCGTGGAAACATTCTAAATGTAAATATTTTATCCGAATGCTTTAAATCTTCCAAATCCGCACTCCGACCAAGTTTACGCAGAGAGAGATATTTATCAAAGCGTTCACAACTGAATAATGGAAGTCGTCCATAATTTCCAAGCCTTATTTGTAACGCAAATTGATTACATGCGCTAAATTTACTGCAATAGTATTCATATTTATAGCTGCATTGGGTGCGCATATTTCGAATGCATCTTGTATCATTAACTTTAATCTTCGACAAAGAGATCTGAAGGTGAATGGCAAAATGATTATATCTCCCTTTTCGTACTCCCTTGTTTGTAAGATATTATTCTAGAAACTCCAGCACATCAACTACCGAAGATTCAAGTAAGGAGAGATATGCGTTACGTCAAACATTCTTCCCCTCTCTCCGTTTGTTTTGCCGCGTACGTTTAATTATGTATCTTAATAAGGAGGGATGCCAGAAAACAGGCGGAGTAATTTATGAATATGTGACGCGAGGGTGTGTTGAATACAATTTCCGCTCGTGCAGGGGACGGAAGGAGATGCAAAGAGCTTGGAGAAGGGCAAAGAGCAACCATTTCAAGGAACTTCCTATAAGAAACGAGATACGGAGAACGCACGTCGGGGGCTTCCTGCAACTTCAACGAACCCCCACGGAATGGCCAAAAAGGTTTTGGTGAATATAAAGTAAACAGTTTGGTGGAAATATTTCATACCTAATCTACGCACTTATGCAGTTTCCTTCGCTTATGATAATAGGTATTTTCTTCCCGTTCTCTCGTTGCCAAGGAATATATTAACACGAGTTTCAAATACGGTTGTTTCCCAAATGATATTATTGCGAAATTCCGTTTTTACTTTTATCGCTTTTCTTATTTGAATAATGATGTGTACTACATCTTCTCATTTTTTATTTTATTTTTCAAAAAATGTTTTCAGATTCATTTTCTCTTTTTCCTACTTATGTTTTATTTCCGGTTTTAAAGTGATTCATTATTTATCAACTTTATATGCTGAAGCTGTTGTGTCTCCTTTCTCATTATTCTCGTTATTGTGGATTTTTCCACATTAATATGGATTCTAAAACTAATAATTTATTCGCAATTGAAATGAAATTGCACAATTGTTAGAAAATATATTATTTTCTTTCCACATGTTCTCAACACTTAATTTTGTTACGACATCAAAGGAATTTGTTCAGTATTGCATGCGTCATCGTTATATGAGAATTTCTCATTACGCGAGATAGCTTAACATAAGGTCACTTTTGATAATGTGCTGAAAGCATCTGTCGACATTATATCTCATGTAATGCATTATCGTAATTTCTTTTACGTAATAAAGTGAATACATATCAAGAAATATTTAATGACCGACTGATGACTCCAGGCACGTTAACTCCTAAGGGTATTAGTTCTCTTCATGTGGTGAATGTTGTTGTCCCTGTCGTGTTCCTCCTCCTCTGGATGGGGAGATCCAGCACAAACGTATAGGATAGGATGCGAAGGATATTTTCTCCCTACAGGTATCTTCCCAGCCGGAACAAGCTCTACCTCCTACATTAGTGGTATTATAGTGAATGTAAGTGTGTGTATGTGTAAGATGAGAGAATAGGGCAAGCAAGAGGGGGGAAAGATCCGCAGTCGGTTCGTTTGTTCGTGCACTGCTCTGGTATTCGTCTGGTATTGATCGGAGGATGTGGAAGACTACCGATCAGAGCAGTCGGCCGCTAAATTCTCCTCCAGAGAGCGGCTTCGAGTATTTAATTGTAAATATTGCATATGAACGTAATAAATAGTATGGGACCGAATTACTGTAGTCATAAATTAAAAAAGCAGTATTTATTTAATTTTTATTTACATATGTACAAATAATTACTTAAGGGAAAATAATCTCTATTCTCAATATCAAGTTGATTATTATTAATAGATATTTAGTAAAAGTTATTTCACTGCTATTCAGACAATAAGAAAGAATCTTTTGTTTCGCATACTGAGTCAGAATATTTAATTACAAGTTGACTCTATATTAAAGCTGAAACTGCTAAGTATTGGAAACAACCTCATTTTATCAATGTCCACTACAAAATGTTCGTATTGTCACTGGCTTAGATACCGGGAGCGGTAGCTCAGTGCATCAACTGATGTCACAGCAGCGCCTCTGATCGGGAGGTCCTAGGTTCAAGTCCTGACGGCGGAAGGATTTTCGACACTAGCTTTTCAGCTATGTCGAATTTCGTCGCTGTCTGGAGGAGAAATCTAGCGGCCGGCTGCTCTGATTGGTAGTTTTTCGTGGTTTCTCCGATCAACACCATGCGAATGCCGGAGCAGTACCCTACCAAACGGGCCACGGACCGCGCGTGATCTTTCCTTTCTCTTCCTTGTCCTATCCTCTCCCTTTACACACACACACTTACTCGAACATGCACTACACCAACACATATTTCGGGAGACCGGTCGGGAGCTTAGAGCTTGTCTCGGCGGAGGCGGTGCCCCGTTGGTGGGAGTGTCCTGGTTATGGGGAACCCCACTAGCCGACGGTAGGTCGGCGCCGGATCTCGCCATCCGGCGGGGAAGATCACAGCCATCTCCCGAGAAAAATCATGCACTACACTGACGGGGCTAATGACCGAAGCAGTTGACGCTCCCGGAAACATGAAAAAATCAATCACTGGCTTATAAATTATACTGCCATTCCCGTCTTCAGGAAACTGCTTTAACTGGAAACTATTGTTAGGATTTGTATGTACGTTTCTCTCCAATAACGAGATAAATTTCATTACTTATCTCTTAGCGAAAGCACTCCCTACAAAATTGGCGTTCATTTCCCACGTAAGAAGCATCTAAGGCGTGACTCTTTTGGAAATCCGTTGAAGGCTCCTAAAGTGAAGCTTACCGCCCAATTACTTCCCTTCCTTTTCTGCGAACGGTGCGTGACCCAGTTAAAGTGAACGCTGCGCCAACACGAGCACAGCTCATGGTGTAAGCTGCCCGGCATTTAAGATCAAAAGAAATGATTCGGACTCTGACGGGTGTTCTCTAAAAGGAAAGAAATATGCTGGTAAGATAATCAGATACACCAAACCATTGTTGTCGTTGCTTGCTAAACGCTGAAGGAAGAAATATTTCTATCCAATAATGTGAATAAGTTTATCTCATTTTAGAGGAATAAATTTGCCTTCTTGAATAGTCCACACTTTAAAAATCGAATAAGTATTTAATGTGTAATTGTATTGCGATTTTGACGAACCGGAAAAATATTTTGCACAATATCGATCTACACGTTATATATGTTCAATATCTTAATTCAAGTACTTATGTAATATAGTACTATAAAGTTTCTCAGGTTAACATTACTATTTCCAAGTTCTAGTTTCCGGCATTGGCCACATTTTTTTCAAATGTGACTAATGTCTGGCCCATTTCCAATGGGGCATGGTTTTAGTTGAGCTTCCACTGCCATGCTATCGCTTCCTTCAGATTGCACAAATATTTCTACTTCTAACTTACGACGTAAACTTGCTTGTTTTCCCTGGAATTTATGTAGTATTGTTCCCACTGCCGTTTGTTTAGTAGGACATAGCTATTCATTTGCGTTGCCATACAATATCAGTTTACTTGCAAGGTTCTTCGTTTAAATGCTCTTAATTTGCTATTTCAACTTCTTGTAGTATTGTGTATACCAACCCGTCACCTCAGCTGCTCCCAGCCAGAATATAAGGTATACGAATCTCCATTTTTGTCTCTCTAAAACTATCTTTTAATTTTCCTCTTTTCTATTTCCTGTTGTCTCCCTTCAACTCTCCCCTTAATTTTCCCTTCCACTTTACTTCTACGTCTTCTGTTTTTTTTTCTTCTTCCCTTCCGTCATCACTCTGTCTTCTCATTTACTTCTGCTTCTATTTGATGGTCTCTCTTTCTGTTTTACCATCCTTCTCTTTCACTATTCTCACTCACACCCTTTCTACAGCCCATTCTCTTATAACTTTTCTCATTGAATTCAAATTCTCTCTGCCTACTTCTCTCTGTTTCCGACGCTACGCAATCTCTTACTGTTAGTTTACTCTCGCGCTATCTCTTGTTTCTCTCACTGTTCCTTTCTCTCCCATTCTCCATCTCTCCCGTTCCCCATCTCTCCCGTTCTCTCTCTCCCGTTCTCTCTCTCCCGTTCTCTCTCTCCCGTTCTCTCTCTCCCGTTCTCTCTCTCCCGTTCTCTCTCTCCCGTTCTCTCTCTCCCGTTCTCTCTCTCCCGTTCTCTCTCTCCCGTTCTCTCTCTCCCGTTCTCTCTCTCCCGTTCTCTCTCTCCCGTCCCCTCCCGCTCTCCCTCCCTCCCGCTCCCTCCCGCTCTCCCTCCCGCCTCTCTCCCTCCCGCTCTCACTCCTTCCCGCTCTCTCTTCCTCCCGCTCTCTCTCCCTCCCGCTCTCTTCTCTCCCTCCGCTCTCTCCCTCCCGCTCTCTCCCTCCCGCTCTCTCCCTCCCGCTTCCTTCTCCTCCTGCCTTTCTCTCCCTCCCGCTCTCTCTCTCCCTCCCGCCTCTCTCTCTCTCCCGCTCTCTCTTTCTCCCGCTCTCTCTTTCTCCCACTCTCTCTTTCTAACGCTCTCTCTTTCTCCCGCTCTCTCTCCCGCTCTTTCTCTCTCCCGCTCTCTCTCTCCCGCTCTCTCTCCCGCTCTCTCTCCCACTCTCTCTCCCGCTCTCTCTCCCGCTCTCTCTCCCGCTCTCTCTCTCCCGCTCTCTCTCCCGCTGTCTCTCCCGCTCTCTCTCCCGCTCTCTCTCCCGCTCTCTCTCTCCCGCTCTCTCCCTCCCGCTCTCTCCCTCCCGCTCTCTCCCTCCCGCTCTCTCCCTCCCGCTCTCTCCCTCCCGCTCTCTCCCTCCCGCTCTCTCCCTTCTTTCTGTGTTCCCCTCTCTCGTTCTATGTCTGGGTATCCTTTTGCCTCTTCGCGCGTCTTGCTTTTTCTCTCCCGTTAGCTGCGTTGCGGCTCATCGTACGCCAGAGGCCGACGCGTGGGCGCGGCGCGGAGCGGCGGGGCGGGGGGTGCGGGTAAAAAGCGGCCGTTCCGCCCGCGCGTGTTATTCCGGAGAGAAGAAGAGAGGAGAGGAGAGGAGAGGAGGTCGGGAGCGTTGTCGCGGGTTTCGTAACGCGGCTCCTGAGGAAGTCTCGTCGCGGCCCCCACACACGGCCGCTTCCTGCTTCGACCTGCGATCGATCTCATGCACTTCACTTCAGTCTGACTGCACGTGCGTACTCGCACGCACAGGGTTGTCCAACTTCCAAGACCTCAAGGGCCACAACTAAAATCTTTAATATGGTTGCGGGCTGTATTTTCATTACTCGGGCGATCCACGTGCTCTGAAACGAGGGGCCGGGGGAATGGAATTATGCGTTACGTCAGGTTCTACAATGCGTCATGCAGTTAAACACATTGAGTTGATTTTTAGTTTCTGAATTGGCAAGAAAAAAATCCTTAAATCTAAATGTAATCTAATTTTCTATTCAAAGGATGTGGTGATTCCGACGAGGCGTGCAATGTTCTCGTCCGACAGGGACGAAAGGGACTTAAGCATTTGTCTAATAATCTTGCGCGGGTCATAATAAATGTCATCGCGGGCCGCATGCGGCCCGCCAGTTGGACACCCCTGACATATGCCACATATCCACAGGTCAATCACTTTATGCGGTACAAAAATGTAAATCAGCGTGCCCCTACTTTTTTTCCTGCGACTTTTATTCAGCCAACAGTCGGAAATTAGGTGAGATCGCGGGGCAGCGCGCAGTACAGAGCAGTAATTTGCATCACACTTGCGTCGATTTGTACATTTGCAATTTTCGCCGGTTACTTTATTTCTTTATTACCTACTTGAAAGATTCTTTCTATCCCCATTTAGAGATTCACTACTTGAAAAATTAGTTTATTGGAAAATACGTGACTGAGCATTTTTTTATATCCACTCTTTTGGAACAGTGGATATAAAAAAATTCTCAGTAAATAATTGCCACTGCCAAAGCTTTTTCAGTGAATGTCTCTAATCAAGAGCCTGTCAAATAATATCACATTACACATTTGTTCATTTTAGATGAGCATTTAGTTTCCGGTAATTGAATGATGTAAAGGATATTTTTTCAAAAATATTCGAAGTTATCTTTTCAAGTAAACCAAATTTCTCAACAAATAAGGAATGCAGTTGTAACGATCCACTTGAAGACATCATAGTAGTCACATCCGTTTTTTAAAAAATTGATAACATGATATATTTAGAACGCAAACATTTAAGAATGCATATTAATATTTGAGCTTGCTTGAAATTATAAAATTAAAATTTTCAACGTTCGATTCCCGTAGTCACTTTTAAGGTGTTATCTAAATTGGCGTGTAGCCATTAACTCAATTCAAATTGTTTTAATACGTTCATTTCGGAATGTCAAATTCACGGCAAGCAAATCTTACCCAAGATTTCACAGCAGTCGTGTAAAGGGTCCGTGTGGGGATCACGAATTTCAACGGAACAGACTCATTTCGCCCTCTTAGTGTGAGTGTGACTCACGGAGCACAGCAGCATTGCCAGAAAGCTCTGACTCCGCCTCCGAGTATATCTCATCATTGCGCACTGACCTCGCCTATGCTGAGATCCTGACGAAACACGCTGTTAGTAAGGGTACCTGTACGAGCTACACGCGCGTATTTTGAGGCTACTATCCCCACGTACATGGCGGTGCGTATAAGGCTACTAGAGAATTCAGTCATGGAGATTACATTAGATAAAAGTGATGGAGTGGTTCGTGTCTGCCGGGATGTTCGTGATACAATGGAGAAATGAAGTATTAAGAGACTTAGCAAGAAAGATAGCACAAGAAAAAAATACTCATTGTAAAAAATATTATTTTGTTAGCATATAAATGAGGATGGTTTAAGGTGATAGGGACAGATTCAATGGCATTCTCCTGTTGCCGTGTTATAAAACTTCTGAAAGCTAAATCGAGTAGTATTACGCCAAGAGAGAATCAATAGAGCCTTTTTCGAATACCAATATGTAACACGTCAATTTCCTTTATCAAACTAATTACCTGAAATGAAGGTACCGCGGAGGTGAAACATATTCGGATGGACTTGTACTAAAGAAAGATGATTATAAGGTAGCTGTCTACATTAGAAAAAAATTCTACAATTTTGAGTCTATTTTGTTTTCCTTTGTTCACTTGATTTCTTTATGGTTTTAGAGATCAAATATTTTTTTTCAATTTCTTAATAGTTGGAAAAAATGCAGGTTCTTACTTCAAACATCATAACTTTTCTACAAATTGTTATATTTTTATCATTTGTTTCAAATTAATCACAACTGAAGATTCTAGTGAATGAACTAGAATGGTAAATATACTGAAAAAAAACTAAAGAAACAGAACTTGATTATTGGAGGAAATAATTGTTTAAAATTTTCTTTTGGATATTTCTGTTCATAAAACTGAAATTTTTAGTGACAAATTAACTATTCTAGTTCATTAAGTAGAGCAAATTGTGGGTTACATGCTGCAAAAGAATTATATTATTTTCTATAATAGTTTTTGATTTATCATGTTTGAAGTGCAGAAATGTCCTGAAAATGCACATTTTGGGAAAATGCGTTTGAAGTTCACTCACTAAGAGTGACTCTCGCTTCGAAAGAAATTATGTTCTCAAAAACTAAGAATAGGAGCAAGATAGTGTTTGAAGCATTTAAAAGAGAATAAAACAAATCATACGACCTAATATGAAATTGAAAAATACGAAATTTCACGATTTTTCAACACTCTTGGATAGACAGAGACCTTCACAGGATTAAGAAGCAAGGAGACGAGGTCCTTTGTGAGACCAGCTCATTCACAGTACGTCCTGCTTCTCTAATCCTCCGCACGTCCTGAGAATACACCAATAAGCCAAGAAGTGGAGGCCGGGTGTAAGAGGATTGGGGGCAGATGCAGCGGATCCTTTAAGAGGCGGATCCGAACGCTTGGGCGCCCGCGTGATCTTTGATGCTGACGCTGTCTGGGCGTCTGGAGCGCGGGCGCGGGCGGTGGCGGTGGCTGCGGCTGCAACCCAAGGGCGATGGGCGGGCGCGGCGATATGACGCGCGTCCGACCCGCCCCCGCCGCCGCTGCCGCCGCCGCCGCCGCCGCCGCCGGCGGCGGGTACGCGCGCCAGTGCTCGCCTAGTCAGCGTGTCAGCAGCTGGGAGCCGTCGCCTCCACTGCCGCCGCCGCCGCGCCGCGCGCCGCGTGTGAACCTCACGAGATGGCCTCGCTCACAGGTGCGTCGCTGGCCGGTTGGCGGCGCCAGTAGTTGAGGAGGGGCAGAGGGGTGGGTGCGTGGTCATTAAAAAAAGGGATGCACGTTGTAAAATTGAAATCTGAGTGTACACATGCGTGTGTGTGTGTGTGTGTGTGAGAGAGAGAGAGAGAGAGAGAGAGAGAGAGAGAAGGAGAGAGAGAGAGAGCGGACGGATTGTTTTTTACGTCTTTCGGTGTAAGCGATATTTGCGGGGTGTATGTTGTCAATGAATGAGTGTGTCGAGCGTGAGTGTATCATCTTGAGTCATCAGTAGAAATGCGACATCTGAAGCACCATCGAATCTTAATGAAAAATCTGTTAGTATAAATGACAGTCATTTATTCTGTCAGTATTGTGTTCGGCACCGCGTGTGAGTCTCGAGATGGCCTCGGTCACAGATGTGTGGCTGTCCGGGTGGCAGGACAGTTGTTGAGGAGGGGGGAGGGGTGCGTAGTCATTAGAATAGGGGATGCACGATGTAAAATGGAATGCGTGTGTGTGTGTGTGTGTGTATTTACGTCTTTGGATGTATGCAAAATATGCGGAGTGTGTGTGGTCAACGTGGTGAGTGTATCGAGCGCGTGTGAAGCTTCATGAGAGTCATGAGTGGAAATGCGATGTCTAAAGCACCATCAAAACTTAACAGAAAATCTGTCAGTGAAGATGACAACCATTTATTACGTAAGTGTATTGTGTACGCCTGTGATTTAGGGATATGATAACTGATTCCTTTGAACATTCCTACACGTAACGCAAATTAACAGCTGAGCTGATAATTATGAAATAAATTTTATCTGTCAAAAATAAATGCTAAAATTTAAGGAATTTGTCCGTACAAGAAGATGCATGAATTTTTTGAATTGGTTAATGCATTTTATGTTTAAACAAGTTTATTTCAATGCATGCGGTCCACGAGGTTGTAGCCTGAAAGTGCTCTCGTCATCCCAACTACTATCCAGCGAAATCGTAAGGGCGGAGGTGCCAATGGAAATTCCTCAAATGAGATTTCTTGAGTTGAAATAATCGTCATACAAATAACATTTTATTTTTAGCATGATATTGATCGTCTGGAGAATAAATAATACGATGTTTTCTTTAGGTAAATTACAACTTGATACTTTTCCAACTCTTCTTAAAATACCAAAAAACGAGCGCCCTGCAAGACTCTGCCGGCAAAACATTTGGCCATCTAAGTCTTCACCATACAGGAATTAACTAATTAAGAAATCTGTTTATAACTTTCAGTAATAATATTATTTCTATTCTTCAAATAAAATTTATTCCTAAAGTGTGTTATGTGTACACTTCCAATATAATATGTCTAACGTAATTTCTGGAATGATTATTACGTAATCACTTACCACTGAAAGTATTTACATCTCTCTTTGATAAGATGTGAAGCAGTGGCGAATTCTCCGAAACATCGTGTATACCGCCGGTATACCTAGTAATTCGAAGTGTATAAGAAATATTTAATAAGTTTTATAATCCTCTAAATACTATTGAGATTTTGAAAGCTTTAAAACGGATACTAAAAAATAACTGTTTTTCTACCGAAAGTCAGTCAGTCTTTCGCATCTGTAAGAGCAATGAAGTGTGTTGGATTATTTATTTATTTCCTTGATCCTTCATATTCATCATTTTCTTCGTTTCCAAGAAGAATTTAACTTTGCTCGAAGTTTTCATGATTGTTGAATTGGTACCAACATTCAAAATTTTAGAGTAAACTCACGTTCAAATGAAATTTCACAACATGTCTCTATGTTTTACAAATGATGAAACATTTTCTTATAACCATCACCGCATAATAGTTTTCTGAAAATAACCGCTGATACATGGATCCAAAATTATCTTCGCATATATAAATCTTAAGAATTAAAAATGACGACATTTAAGTTTATGGGCAAGAATTCCCATTGAGGACTTCGTTGTTAGGATACTTGAAGTCTCTAAGTTGATTCTCTCGCGAAAAACAACTTGACGAGTTGTCAATAAGGGTTAACGTATTAATTAAACACTACGTTTGCATTTCATAGAACAAAACTTAAATATCTATGTATTCTCGTTTCACCTACTACCACAATCACAGCTTAACTTGTTACACTGCACCCTCAAAATTGACATAATTCCGTGTTAAACAGCGATTTCTCGACAGCGGCGATTCTTCGTCATTACTCCAAGCAATAGGAAGATAGCTCTGATGGTTGCGTGGCACAGCTTGGTATCGCACCCTCTCGCCAACTTGTTGTTCGGAGGAGCTTCATTGAAGTCGACGGGTTTCGTCAGTTGGCGTGCAACTCAGTTGGGTGGTTGCTCAGACGAGTTGCACGGCAGATGAGGAAAGGGAAGAAGGGAAGCAGATGAGGAAGGGAATGCTTCTTCCTTCTTTTAGAGCAAATACCTTAATGTTAGCATCCATAGAACGATTGTTTCTTACCACTAGAAGTACTCACATCTATCTAAGGAGATCGATTCTGAAAAAATACAGACATTTAGAAGATTTGAAAGGAAATTATTTATTGTAGAAATCGAGTAGTACTCAAAAAAGAAAGAAGTTATATTTAGAAATTGTCTGAAGAGTTGAGATCACTAATATGCAGGGGTCCTGACTTCCTCCTGGTATCTCCGTTAGCGTAATATGTATGGATATAATTATTACGGAAACAGTAATAATCGTTTAATTACTCTGTATATTGGAATGTACCAACATTGAAAAAGTCAAAAAAATGTGTACTGGCATCAACGC
The DNA here is from genome assembly GCA_011170035.1 of Teleogryllus occipitalis. Taxonomy (NCBI): domain Eukaryota; kingdom Metazoa; phylum Arthropoda; class Insecta; order Orthoptera; family Gryllidae; genus Teleogryllus; species Teleogryllus occipitalis. The sequence continues at coordinate 29,193 of BLKR01015783.1, read as the reverse complement.
TACGCGGATCAAAATTACACATGGTCAAAATTTGGCCGAAGTTGATAATAAATGCCCTGCATATTAGAATTTATGAATATGAACATGCAAAAAATAGCATCAAAAGAGTTCAGCTATTTACATAATATTATAATTTCCACATTATCTTTAAAAATCTCTAGAAGAGAGCCGATTATTCAAGGATCTAGAAGTGCTACGACTCCAGTGTGCTATGACTGTGAATAATCAATGAGGCTTCGTAGAACGACGAACTACACTTTGTCATCCGGTGTGTACCTCAGCAGATGGTCAGCATTAAGCGTAGTTCTCTTCTATTTTTTATTAAATTTTATTTTACATTGACAGACGTTCAGCATCGTTCAGCCATGAGGCTCTTCATTTCATTGACCGAGCAACTTTGTATGAGTAAAGTATGAAGGGGGTAATTTGCCACCTCCTTGATAGTGATTTCATTAGATTATACCTTCAACGAAGGTTATTGCGAGCAAATTTCTTTAGAGAGTGATGAAAGGGGTTTATAAAGGAAATGCAATGGGAGAGACAGGTAAATACAAGAAATGTTCTAACCTTATCTAATGCCAGAGAGGTATTGAAAGAAAATGTGAAATGTAAGCCTGTTTCTTAGACAAGAGAGTGGGGGTTGATCTGTTCCTATCTCGTAAGTGACTGCCCCTTGTACATTATTTAAATTATTGAAGAAATTATGAGCCAGTTTCGTAATAAAGGAAGTAATCAGTTTTATTGCAAGATCGTTGTGAAGTGTCTTATTGCTGACCAGGGGCATTTACTTTTATTCTTAAGATTTTTTTTTGAAAGATTTGTAACTTATTTAAAGTGATTGGGCCAGCTGAAATCCATACAAAGTATGCGTAAGTTAATATCAGATAGAGAATAGATTTGTAAATGTTAAAGCGGAAGGACTTTTTAAAGAAGAATTGCGGTTGAGAATCGGACGTAAAATAGTTAACCTTCTAATGGCTTCATTTACTTTGGACGAGATGTGACTGTGCCAATTTAATCTTGTGTCCATGACAACGCCCAGATAACGAATAGATGAATTTAGTGGAGACCGGCTCTCTGCTATTTAAGAAATGATAATCAAATCTGCAGATCTTCTAATCAGTTCCTTAATTTATTTTATTTCTTTAATATCCAAGAATATGATTCTTTAAATAGAAGATAAAACGTTACTAATATTTAAATACAAGGCGTCTGAAGTCTTACTTTTATGAAAGAAACTTAATCTACCACACTGAGTAATGTGTTACAAGTTTTACACAGGTTTGCAGTTACTTTCGCTTCCTTGTGTGCTGGCGAATAGGCTGCCAGAGAAGTGAGTTAAAGAAGTGATGAATGGAGCTGGAATGGAGCCACGCGCTCTTCGTGGGCGTCTTTTTCCTCTTCCTGTTCTCCGTTTCCATAAGATACACACGAACCCTCTCCCACAGAACGTTTCATTCTCTTGCCTTTCGAAAGCATTGAATTAAGGAAATTTTGATTGAACTGAATGATCAAATTAATGGAAATGATGTTACATTATTTTTTTACCGTAGTTTGAGTAAAATCTTCAGACATTATTGGATCTAAATGTTTTAATGTGTAATATGAATGTTTGAGCCTGTAAAACGTTTGAAACAGTTCCCTTGTATGTGTCGTATTGACACATTATTATTGATTGCTCGTAGATTTCATAAGCTGGTAAGGGAAATGTGAATTACCTAGTCTTACTGTTCTTAAAATATCCAAAAATAAAACTCTGCCCGAAGCAAAATTGCTAAAATTAAAAATATATAAAAAAGTGTAATTAACTGGCGAGATGTAAACTCTTTAACTCGAAGAATAAATCTACATTGTATATGTCCGTTTGAAATACTGAGTATTTCAAATTCATGGTTTTCAGTAGCAATTTTTTATTGTTGGGAGTGTGCTTTATGATTCCAGCAATCTGAATAATTTGGTACTGCAATTAGGTTCAAATCATCTAAGTATATAAGTGACATTTTGTGAAAGGCTAGTGACTAATTGAACAAACACCAACAAAGCAAAATCTTTGATTAAACATTCGGCATATTTTCAGGATATGTTGGTGTAAGTATTCGAACAGATAACTAACCAGGAAAGTAGATGACGTGTAACTTGATTCAGACGTGCGTGGTACCAATAGCAGGAGTCTGTCGAAACCATACTGTAAACTTCCTCAAAGGATGGATTGTCATTGATGTACAATGCATCAATTTTTAAATTTATATTGAATATTATTCGCAACTTTCACAACAATTGTATATACATTACTACTACTTCAACGTTTTAGAAAAATACAATAAATAAATCTAAAAGTACAAAAAATATCTTCTAATTTCATTTTGTTTTCTTATCCAACTTCTGGCATAGTTATATACATTACTTATAGCATTGAAAAGCAACCCGCAACAAAGAAACATTTTCTATTAAAACATTATTATTACTTTACAAATGAGATGTTAATTATTAAAACTACATTATCAACTAACTTTTAAGTTGACTTTACATCTATTTTATTTAGATATGTCGAGAATCCTGAATATACCAAGCCAACGATTTCGTTTCCTAATCTGATTAATATTTTAGATAGAGAAATATTTCATTAAATTAATATATTTTCTTACCTGAAGAGTTAAAATACTTCACACAAATGACCTGAATGTAATCAAAAACAAAAATTGCGATATTTCAAGGAATCATTTTATATAAGCAATTTACTACTACCATCAATTGACAAAAAAATATTAAAAAATAAGACAAAACATTACTACTACATAGGAAAATGAAATTAGCATATTTATTGGTAAAGTTAACCTCATGTATCTTGGTTTCTTGATAGGGTTAATAAAAATAAATGTGAATTAATCAATAATTTAAAAAAATAAATGCAACAGTATAAAACAACTTTATAACACCACTTTCTTACAAGATTTATATGTGTGCAAAGAAATAACTTCACCTTTCCCTTGAAAACTATTTAATTAAATTTTTAATTCTTTTTATCAGAATTATATTATCTGCTATAATTAAAAAATAATAAATATCACACTGACATTACCATATATTCCCTCTGAAGCTGTGGTCTTTTGAATGAAATCTGTACGTACATGGGAATGTAACCACACTTGTGATTATGAACTGGATGAATTACTTTACGAAACTTCATACCGTGGCCAATGTGAGCACTGTATTGCGTTATCCCTGAAACAAACAATGCTGTATTGTTATTAATAATATACAGATTTAATGCAAAAAGATTAATAAACCTATTTGCTTACCACTAAACATGATTTTGTTTGAATTATATCATCCAAAACACGAAAAGATACCTACATAGCAAAAAACATGAAATGAAGTTACGCGATTTCTACAGGAAATTACCACGTACAGTATTTCGCAAAATCTGCACACTGATTAGCTTATGTTGTCTTTGTCTCAGCTAAAAGAGCACGACCCACTGCAACCATCAGAATACACCGTGCGCTCTGTTTTAAAAACCTTTAATTTCTCATTAATCCTTCAAGTTTTCACAAGAAAGTTTCATTATGTTTCATTATAATTTATTATAGTACATGTTTTTTTTTAGAACTGTGAATCTCCGGCCAGTAGATCAGGTGTAATGTGAATTGACAGGATAATTTTCTAATTCAAGCATTTGCATTGTCAGTGACAGAATATTCTTTTAAGCAGCAAGCACTCTTCTCTGACAAAGGCAAAATAAATGAAAAATAATTTTAAAAAATGTCAGGCATTATATGAGGTGAAACTGCTGACTGCCCGCCGCCCCGCCGCCCCGCCACCCCGCCGCCCCGCCGCCCCGCCGCCCCGCCGCCCCGCCGCCCCGCCGCCCCGCCGCCCCGCCGCCCCGCCGCCCCGCCGCCACCGCCGCCCCGCCGCCCCGCCGCCCCGCCGCCCCGCCGCCCCGCCGCCCCGCCGCCCCGCCGCCCCGCCGCCCCGCCGCCCCGCCGCCCCGCCGCCCCGCCGCCCCGCCGCCCCGCCGCCCCGCCGCCCCGCCGCCCCGCCGCCCCGCCGCCCCCGCCCCGCCGCCCCGCCGCCCCGCCGCCCGCCACCCCGCCGCCCGCCGTCCCGCCGCCCGCCGCCCCGCCGCCGGCTTCCCTGGCTGCGGAGTCGGTGTAGCGTTACGCTGCCGCCACCGCAGCAGCAGCGGCGGCGGCGGCGAGGATGGCAAGACAGGGACAGGGACAACACACCGCACAGCGCGGTTAGCCGCCCCACGTGCCTCACCTCACCCCACTTTGCCTCACGCGGCTTCGCCTCCTCCGTGCGCAGGTGGCTTCGACGTCTACAACATCGAGACGGCCATGCCCAAGATCGACCTGGACGCCATCGAGTCGCACCTGCGCGCAGCCCGCGAGGAGGAGAGGCGGGTAAGTAGCTTCTTCTCTTAACCGCAGTTGGTATGAATGCAGGAAAGTCCCCTCTGAGAATATTGGAGCTATACATTTGGATGAAGTGTTTCCTCTGAACGTTTGATCAGAGTTACACCGTTTTCTGGAAATATCATTTCACAATATCGCCATTCAAGCATAATACATAAATCTGTGTATTCATAATACTCCTCTGTAGAGCTGTCGTCACTTGTGATCGATACTATAATTATTTCTGCGCTATTTATTTATTCGTCAACCATTATTTATTCATTCACTAAACTGATTAAGGGGTTTAGGAAAATTGTTCTACGTAAATGGATATTGTTGTAAGCAGTGCTCCTTCGAGACTCTGGCAAATTTTCTTATTAATATGAATTGCATTCTGTATGTCTAGAAGCTAGCACAATAAGCCCATAAGCACAGACCGTACATATATAATAATTTATTGATGATTATATTCAACACCAATTGTAAAAATGTAAGTTATGTGTAGTGTGGAATGACGGAAAACTGTTTTAAATTCCACAAAAACCTTAGTAATAGCATTGGTCATAACATAATAAAATAATGCTGATTGATTTTCATTCCAAATACAAAATAATGTTTTGAAGACTCCAGGAAACGTAATACTGTTAAAGATTCAAAACATTTGGAATGCATCTTCGAGTTGTTTCTTGTTTATTCTTTCCTTCAATTATTTTTAAAGGCGTGTTAATTTCTATTTGTTTACTAAAAGTATTTTTATGCAGTATATTTCTAATTTTTCACAGAAATATTTGTAACTAGTCATGAGAATCTGTATCCATGTTATTTTGCGAAATTTACGCATGAAATTATGTAGTCCTTCACGAAGGTCATGATGGAAGATAAGAGCCCAAATTTATAGCTTGAAAATATATATTTTTATATACTCTTGAAACTATTTATTATTCTATTTATTTACTCTTGAAAATAGATGTTATTACATTGGAGCGAATATTTTTTTAACAATCCTTTCAAAAAACGCGTTTCTTTCTGTATTCAAAATCAAGTAGAATATGGCTTAAGGTATGGATCACAGAAATATGAAAAAGTGCACAGAATTCACTTCTCCCTGCAGCACGTCACACACAGTTTTAACGGTCTTCGACGTTAAATAAATACAATAAAATAATACTAACTAGAGAATTGCATGTAGCAACTACGATTCTTTTTACATAAATGCCTTCGTATTTTATTCTTTGATTTTATTTCGTTTTTGAGTGTTTTTAACGTATTTATTAATTTAAAAATCTCAAGTACCATTCCAAACTACAGTTCAAAACTTTACGGCACTTTTTAACTACCAACGTATCGACAAATTTTGTAAATTTTTCTGCGACATTTCTTCCAATTTTTAAACATAAAATATCCACTCTGATTTACAAAAACGAATAAGCAGTTCTAAAGAGATCTGCTTTAGTTTATTCGACACCTGACACAATTTACCGAAGGATTTCTCGAAAATGACTCAGTGTCTTGAGACATCAGCTTTTTTCAATAAAGAAATGTGATACTTGTTCGTGGAAGAACTTACTGTGACGTCTTTCACTTGGTATTTTCCCGATATACAATGTGATCACCCAATAAAGCAACTTGCGTCACAGCAAATTCTTCAACTGTTGTTGGGTAATGTAAAAGAAAATACGATAAAGACACATGGGAACTTCGATCTTGATTATTTCCTTTTACCCGCGCTTTGCATCCCTCATTTCCATTTTTTCCATGCTCGTGAAAACATCGATGCTAGATACCATCAATCCGAGTCTCATCAGAAGGTTGATTTATGCACTTTACTTCTGTCACAAATCACATCGGACAGAACGTGCTTTATTTCGCGCTTAACATTCATTTTATTTATTGTGTTCGTGATGGGAGTATGAAATATTGCACTTGACACTACGGCAAATAAAGGGTGATCGACATTCGTGAATTAGCATTGTAAGTATATAGAGGAATGCGGAATGAGTTTTAAAAAGCCAGCCTTTGTTATGACATTCGATTGGAGAGTGGCGTTGTATGATTTCTGAATAAACACTGGAGTTCAAATTTCAAACTACATTTTTTTGTCGGAACCAATAATGTTGTAGTTAGCGCAATACATACATTTCTGTGTCTTATTTAGATATCTTTCCCGAATTATCAGCATTATGAATACATCGCAAGAATGTGTGATTTCTCGTAATCACTTGCGCAAACAAGTCGGTATTTTCTCGGTAAATTGTTCGATATGCGAAGTGTTATTTACTACGTTAAGTGTTATTTCCACAGTCATGAATTTGACCTTGTACGCATTGCTTGGAAGTATATATTAATCCTGTTTAGTTTATACTTTTCATTAGGTTAGGGTAGACATTCAGATTTCGAACGTATTTTCTTTTTCTTGAGTAACACAGTCTACATGTAATTAATAATTACTATTTTATTTGTAGTAGTTCAAATACGTTTAACGTGGAATGAGATCGTTTGACATATTTGTATGCAAACTACTGATTTTTTTAATACTAGTAATATTCAGCACATGTATATGTAATACGACAGATTCGTTATTTATACATAATTTTTTAAGTGACACGATTAGTCTTAATCGCAAAGACAGGCTGCAGTTGCTTAATAGAAGACTAAAAAAGGTCATATGAGAATGTGATCGACCTCCCGGGTAAATTCCGTAGCATTTTCTGCTGCGGTTATCGGCAGATAAGACCGTGGTGGTCGAAGCACAGCACAACCTTATCCGCGGACTCTGCTCGTTGTCATGAAGCACGTACCTCTTGCTTTGCTTCCAAGTTAAAGTGTCACTGATTGCGACGTATTATTTTTATTGCTTCTGCTTTGTAATTCGTTACGACGAGCTGTCAGAAGCCAATATGGATTTAACTCAAATAAGATTATCTTTTACATAGGACTTGGGTCACGTTCCCTAGGCATTTACTAATAGGTAAAACATTTTTAACTTGTAAAATCAACTGATACTCTTTATTAGTTCATCAGACAATGTGTCACTTTGCGTTCAGAAAACACGACATTAATGTTATTCCATATATAAAATTGGAAGTGAACTGTTAGAGATCAACTTCTCGTCACTAGCCCCCCTCCACCTCCGCCTTCCGTCTCTCTCTCTCACCAAAAGCTCCATCCTCACTGTTCCGTCCCCCTCCAGGCCACACTTTTCCTGCCGTCACCATTTCCGCCCAAACGCTCTTCTGCTTCACCCGGCCATGCCTCTCTGTGAATCACTGATCCGCAATCCCTAAATACCCAAGTGTATTGCGGGTTGCATTAAAACCACGTTAAACCCAGTTTTATAAATTGACAAAAATTTGGTGTGACAGTTTAAATCGCAAAACTGTTTTTCTCCGTCGCTCAAAGGTATTCGTGCAAAGTTTTATTCAAATTGATCCACACATTCCATGTCCCCAGTGTTATGCTGGAACAATCATACATGTATCTAGTTTTATATATGTATTGGGTCTGCATTGTGTTGCCGTTGGCTATCTATTACAAACATCCACCACGAGATTTTGTCGTATGTAGTGAGTCACAGATGCCTAATCCGCAGCACGTTGGATTGAATATGATATAGGTGTTGTAATGTATTTAAACAAATGTCTTTTTGAGGCACATGAATTTGCATTTAGGAATGGTGGATGTGCTAACCAATGTAATATAAGCTTGTTAATGAAAATTTCAATTTTCGTCGGTTTGTTTGTTTCCTATAATGCTTCTCCGTCGATGATTTCGTCGACTATTTAATAAGAAATCACAAAAAAAAATGGCTGAGTTGAAATATTGAGATTGTGGATTATTAAATAACTTAGAGATTGTGGATAATAGAGATTGTCGATAATAGAGGTTGTGAACTATTAAATAACTTAGTAATAGCGCTTCGCAGCGCAGCAATTCTGTTTCATGATGACAGCCATCACAGCGTTTCTTCAAACTGTTCCATGGTTTGTTTGAGTCACCGAATATTGTTACGGTGGTGTGCCACAACCTCATTGATAATAACAATAATATTAAAAACAATCATAATCTCGTTATTCACTAACAATAAAAATACCAAATTTTCATGGTAACTCTGCTGGGTGTTATAGTACTGATCATTTGACACACACCGAAGCAGGTACATATTAGAACGAAAACAGACAAACGTCCACTAGCGATGCGACATCGACAACAAAACATCGATGTTACCGAACATTGATTTTCAAAATTAAAAATGTATTTTAATAAAACATCGGGTATAACCATCGATGTTCTTTGACATCGATGTTTTCAAGCTTGTTTAGTAGCCTCTAACATTAAAGTTGAATGCTACAAAATTTAAGTTGACAGTGTCCGTATTTGTAAATTCGGCGAATAAAGTTACGAGAAGAAGAGGCAAGCCGTACACGCACACAGTGGATTCGTTGACCACCTTTCAATGTGCGCAATGAAAATGATGAGAAAATATAAAGTCATGGCAGGGATTTCGGGCGAAAGAAAATTTGGTGAATGAATATAGTAGAAACAGCGTTCCTTTGGTTTCAACACCTGGACTAACACCGTCAGTTATTAACCCTTTCACTGCCAAGAGCCAATGCGTTTTTCAAAGCCAAACTGCCACGGGCCGATCAGAGTCGATGGCTGCTTCGCTTGTGCTTTTAATTAATTTATTCAGCAATAGATGGCGTAGAATGCCTCTTATCGTGTTGGTTAAGGTTTCAACTGGTGGTTTCGAATGAAACATATTTCTTTCTAATGTGTTTGAAGTTACAAAAGCTATTACATAAAGCTGCAGCATAAGTGCAATATGGCATTTGCTAAGAAACAAAATTTCACACAATAATTTTAAAAAATTGTAATATGTAAACCATACTTTAAAAAACAATAAATATTTAGGGACTTATTCACAGATGTGTAAAGAGTTTCTTTTTAATACTTTTAGATCTTAGAAAAACAATTATAGCAAAAAAATCGTTTTGTACTTTTTTTTAATATGAAAACATATAGTGTTAAAAATTATTTTTTCAAAGGGAAAATATTACTCTACCTTAAATCCGAGACATATTTAAAGAAATTTATATTTCTTCTTTCCACAAAAAAAATAGTTTGCGTATCTTTTAAAATAAAGCTGTTAGAGAGATATGAAAATGTGTCTGCATTTTTTGAATTTCCCCTGTGGCAGTTTTCGCAGTACTTGGCCGGGAGGCGCCGGCAGTGAAAGGGTTAATTCATATTTAATTCTTCCAGTATGGTAATCATTTTTCATTCAGAAACAAAACATCAGAACTGTAATAGTTATTTACGATATTAGTGTCGTAATGCATCTGATTACAATACGAGTTTGGAAAATTGCCAAACGAGGCCGTTAGGCCGAGTTTGGTAACCAATTGAGTATTGTAATCAGATGTTACGACACGAATATGGTACAACGTTTTATCCACTTTGTAAAAATTTGTTAGATTTAAGATTAAAATTTTCATTTAGTGTTCATATTTTTCCCCTTTAAGTGGCGACACGGTTCTTAACAAGGAGAACAATTCAAACGTGCATGGTGTACACATTTCGACAACATGAGCGAATGCAGTTCAGACTCAGAAATAGAAATAGCAGCAAATGCTGCTATAGATTCTTTGTTACCATACAAATCAAAGAAGAAATATGAGCGTGAGTACTCAATTTTTAAGGATTGGTGTGAAAACAAAAACGTTCATTGCATATCAGAAAAAGTTTTAATGACTTATAGTAGACCATGGAATAGTGCTCGTCTCAGAATAACCCTACTCGTATGCCATTACCGCACTAGTGTGGTAATGAAGTTCATTACCACACTAGAGCGGTAAAGTACTTCATTACGAAACTGATTATAATAGCATAATGTTTCACATTACCTAACCAAAGTGGATAAAAACATTGATCACAAAACATAGATGTTAAAGAAACGTCGATTAGAAACATAGATGTCAAAGAAAATTAAATGTTTCTACAAAAACATAGATGATTTTTTATGGTATCAAGTTCAATTAGTATTGTAGTGTATGTTTACATCTGAATGTTTTTTTTGTTATATTATTAGTGCACAGAAGAATAAGGTTTAAAATCTTTGTTTTGTTATTCTTGCATGTTAATTCGAGTGAGCGAGCTGTCTCTCACTGCTGACAATTTTGTTTTTGTGTACAAAGGTGATGGAGATCCCACACAGTCTTTCCAGGGGATCCCTAATTATTTTGCCCATCACATTTGAATGTAATATTGTAACTTCTATGTTAATGGCAAAATAAAGACATTCTTGATTTTTGATTTGATTTGATTTGAAAACATCGACATCGATGTCGCATCCCTGCTGAAAGTCGAACCGTCCACGGGTCGACGCTCGCCCTTCTGGTCCCTGGCCTGGCCCTGGCACGGGCTTGGCCGCGCGCCGGAGTGGAGGCGCGGGCGGAGCGCGTGTAATCTCTGGCCGTCGAGAGGGGGATGGGGGTGGGGGTGGGGGAGGGAGGAGCTATCGCACCGGAAGCTCCCCCGCGATGTCGGGGAACATCTTTTAAAATTATCAGCGACGTTTTGAAGCGCCTCCCGAGCCGCCGGAGAGCCCGACGCCCCACCGCTCCCTCGGGATGTCGAGTTCCGGAATGTCGCCCGCGCCAGGCGGAGATGCGTTGGTGACGCCCGCGCCGCCCACGCCGCCCGCGCCACGCCCACCGCTCGCACAGTGGGTCGGACGTTGCGATCTCGCGGGAATGTAGGTCAGAATTAAATTTTTGTTGGAAACGATGTTTGCACATTAAAACCCCATTTCGAACTATTTCGGGGTGTGGTCTGTTCGGATTCGGATTATCCGAAACCGTACATATACAAATACATCCATAGGATTACCACACACAATGCAACGTAGCGTGCGATCTGAGAAAATGGCAACGTAGCGTAGAGATCGCATCATCAAGGAGATTCAGTTCCTTACGGTAAAAGAAGGTTACCGATTTTGCACGTTCATCTAAGTGAAAATGACTGCTACATAACCACGTAGTGTACACCGTAGATACCAGTGCAATAAACGTTTTATTTTCCCAACTTGTGTTTTAATAATTAGTTGTTCGGTTCTATAGTAATTATAAAATACTTTCTTTTCACAACAAATAAGCATTTTATTTATTTTATTTATTTTTTCTCCATCTCAAATTTTGTTCGGATTATCCGAAATTTCGAATTTCCGGGGTTTGGATTAGCGGGGTTCTACTGTACTCACGTTGGAAGCGAATCTGCAAATTTGGAATTGCAACATTACTCTTACAACTATTCTTGAACGATGTATTGAATAAATGCGGGAAGAGTGGGTGTGTTAGTTACGAATTCGACCACTAGATTTTATGAAGCCATGCCAATCTCTCGAATATCTTTTTAAATAATTTACTTTCTAACTTTCTCTGAAGTTCGAGGTATCTATTGTGGTGGATCTAATTCTGCTACGAGGTTGTTGTTTTTTTTTTTTAGAAAAACACGAACAGGAGTTCTCACCTTCAACAGCAAATAGTTTTTATTACGCGCCAAAGAAGATGTGTTTGGAATGTTGTCATCAGTGTTCTCTGCAGCGTTTACCTTAAACTGTTTATTATGACAGAGAGGGAGAAGGTAGTCCATAGAACAAGAAAAGTAGCGCGGTTATTGGCAGGTGTTATAGAAACGAGTAGACGCGTATCCGAATTGTATCGAGGTTCTACATGTACTGAACAGAGTTGACAATGACGTTAACATAATCCAATCCGGTAAATCTCGTAAGTTGGACTCGTTTGATTCCTCGGAAAAACAGGTTTAGAGATATGTCCAAGTTAGACATGTCTTACTTAATGTTTTCTGTGTTCTCTAAATTCGCGAAAAAAGTGCAATGAGTCAAGTTGTATCAAGATAATGCGGGTTCTAAATAAAGAGGGCACCAATGTATGCACACTCTTTCGTTACCATAATGAGAAATTTTACGTCGCTATGTCGATTCACGTCGACAAAATGTAAATACTAAAGGCTTGTTTCTTTAATTTAAGACTTAGATTAAGGGTTATTACAAACCAAGTTCCATCCTGCAGAACATCAGCAGTAATCATAGCAGAATACTCGCAAAACAACGCCAGTTTCTATATTAATCTGCTGCAGTTTCTTACACTGTCAACGCAACTAGGGCAACTACTGCGAAAACTGCCACAGCAAATTGTGTAGAGAAGAATATTTCTCAACCTTAACAAACAAAACAAATGCATAATAAAATGCATTTGCAAATGCATAACAAATGCATAAAAATGTTTCTGAACATATAAATTAAAAGCGCATATAATGGCACAGGTCTGATTGGCTCCTGTCAAGTTTTGCGCGAACAGCACGTAGGCTTTTATCGGCTTTTGGCAGCATTCGGGTTACCGCAAATAACTTCCATAAAACTTTGTATACATTTTATTGAAAATGTCATGAAATATTAAAATAAATGTACAGTTTGAATGCAATTGCTAAAATATGTATGACCCTTTTTATGGAAAATCCTTTTATATGCAAAAAATTATTGTTTTGTATTAGTACTTGTGTCTTGGTTCACATTTTAAAATTGGAATAATAAGAAGTGCGTTAGTTATTTGTACCGATTCTGGTGCATGGATAAGTAAACATGAGATTTTTGTAAATATGATTTTTAGCTTCAATTTCAATGTATTTTCAAGAACGCTATCTAGTTAATTCTCCTCTGTTTCATTAAACCGAAAAGACATTTCCTGTCTTTTACACGACGACGAGGCATTTTAGGCAATAAAGAAGAAATCCACCTTTTTAATAATTATAAATCCCTCGTAGCGTAGCGTTTAATCATAAAATGTTTTCAGAATTTCGAATGTCCACGTCGGATGATTAAAATAAGCTATTGCTTAAAATTCCGTAGTCTAAGGATGAATTGCTACCACGTGCGTTGGAGTTTGGCCCACTGCACACAGACTGCGCCGCCTTCCGGGGCGAAACGCGCGTCGTGCTTCTCGGCGCGGCCGCTGGGCGGCGCTGGGGGCGTCTCATTGCGCGGCGGCACGGCACGTTGCGTAGACCGCAGGCGACGCGAGAAGCAGCGTGGGCCACGGGCTGGATGGGCGGGGCACATGGAATCCATATTAAGGTCGGCAAAAAAAAATCGATATTTTCAAGCAGAAACATCAATGTTTTGCTTCAAATGGATATATTTGTTTAGAAACATAGATGTTTTCAAAAAAATTAGTCATGATTGATTCGTGTTTCCGGGCGCGTCAACTGCTCTGCTCATTAGTCCCGTTAGTGTAGTGCATGTTTTTCTCCGGATATGGCGGTGATCTTCCCCCGCTGGATGGCGATATCCGGCGCCGACATACCGTCAGCTAGTGGGGTTTCCCCCTAACCAAGACTCTCCCACCAGCGGGGCACCGCCCCAGCCGGAACAAGCTCTAAGCTCCCGACCGGTCTCCCGGAATATGTGATAGTGTAGTGTGTGTGTGTAAGGGGAGAGGATAGGACAAGTAAGAGGAAGGACAGATCGCGCGCGGTCCGTCGCCCGTTTGGTAGGGTACTACTTCAGCATTCGCCTGGTGTTGATCGGAGAAACCACGGAAAACTACCGATCAGAGCAGCCGGCCGCTAGAATTCTCCTCCAGACAGCGACTGAATTCGACCTAGCTGAAAAGCTAGTGTCGAAAATCCTGCCGTCGTCAGGACTCGAACCTACGACCTCCCGGTCAGAGGCGCTGCAGTGACATCAGTTGATGCACTGAGCTACCGCTCCCGGTATTAGTCATGAGCTAAATAAAATTTCCAGAATCTAATTTTTGGCAGATTGCTCTCATTCAACAGCCATTCACTCCTGTCGCTGTTGTCGATTCCCAGACGGCACAAACCGGTTGCTATTCGCAAACTTTCTACCTTATTTTACCTTTACCTTTTTTATTATTACCTTTATTTGATTATTTGTTACGTGTTCATATCCTTAAACAGCATTTTCAACCTTGAGTACACGGAACATTGATTAGAACATTGAGATGAGAGCCAAATTAAGACAGAATATACTTAAAACTAATATTGACGTGATGTGTATCACATTAGAACCAGGACACTTTACTTCGAAATTTTCATCATATTTAAAACATCTATATTTTAAACATCGATGTTTGTTGTCGAGGTTTTCATCGACATCGAAAACCTTTTGTTGATGTCTCAAAGCATCAATGTACTATTGATGTTTCGCTAAAATTTGGCTTCACTAGTCCAAATATTCCAAAATATGCTAAATGCGTTAAATTATATGAAAATGAGTGATGACGATGGAAAAGTGTATGAAGTAGTCTTTGTAGTAAAATAACTTAATGATTATGGGCAAAAACATTTTAATCTACATGAGTTCTCTTTTAAACTTTTAGCGATGCTACAATCTGTCTGTTATATTAAATTTTTTTATATAACCACAAAGATGACTTAATGTCCAATGAATTTATAGACTAGCCAGTTCTCAGGCGAACTTAACATTTTCAAACATTAAGCAATTAATTGCTTGCTAAGTTAGTAAGGTTCCTCACGATCTATTTTTAATTTCATCAAAAGCGTCTTTCATTTCAAATTATATTGTTTCGAAGTGAAAAAGTACAAAGTTTGAATAATTGTGGGTGTTGGATTCCATGTTTATTTCTGTGCTGAGGTGAGGGAAACGGTTCAAAACTTTTTATCTGTCCCTTTGCATGTCAAGTGTCCATAGTGGTGATTTGCTTTTACCACTCTATTAAGAAAGGCGTGAGACATCATGAGCAGAGTTGTACGTTTGTGGATGGGATAACGTTATAGTGGTGGTATTTATATATATATAATTGTTCAAATTACAATAATTTGTGAAAATAATATATATAAAGTATAATATGTTTCTTCTTGTTGATTTTTCCTTAATAACAAAACAGAATTTCATACACAGAAAAATTGCTATAAAACGAGAAGTTAAAGCCACGATGAAGAATTAACTGAATAAAAGAATAGCTAAAACGATATTGAATAATATTAAAGATATAATTTATAATAATTTTCTTCGTGATGAAATTTGTTGCCAATAACCTTGAAAGTTTTGGAGGATATATTGGGTATGTGAAAACAAAGTTGTAACGTGTGATGTTTTACACAGAAATTAAACTCGCCGACAGCTCCGCGTACTTTCACGTTGCTCCGGGCACCTGCCTTCGAGGCCGACGGAACTGTAAACAGAGTGAGTCAGGATTGCCTTCGGATCCGCAAAGTGGGGCTCCTGTTACGCATATTGATGCCATTTCTGTGAAAAAGTCAAAGTTGCCGTCGTTTTCAAATTATTAAAGAAAGATTTTACTGGTAATACGAGTCAGTGAATACTAAAACTTTGCCTTACGATAAAAGACATTGTTCACATTGATAAGACGAAGTGTTTTTTGCGAATCAATAACGTTTTAACGTAACGAAAATTTAAAATGGTGATTGTCACGCAGTAAACAAAACGCATCATCAACGCAGTTTTCCCAGGGTCCCCGCTTTGATATGAATAGTTTTCCCTCTCTCTTACCGCTGAATTGATAGTTTCTGGCTTTGCGTATCGATTTTGTTTTCTCCACGGATCGCGTCATTTTCCTTCGCTGGCTTACGATTGCGCAAGAACAGGATATCGTACACCGCTATCATATCTGCAGCTGCCACTCAGAGGCCCGAAGGCAATTGGGAATCACTGTGTATAACTCGCCGTGAAGTAATGTAAGGTTTTACTCTTTGGTTTATTGTTTCCCTTTGCGCGTCTTCTTTCGCGATTCGCCCCAATGCGCGCGCGAGGTGAGTCCAGATCCTCCTCCAGATTTCGAGAAGAAGCTGCGAGATAGGAGGCGCGTTCCCACACAATAGAGCTCCCCGCGGACGAAGCGGCAGAAGTCGGGAAGCAGGGTGAGGAGGGGCATCCAGGGAAAAGAAGGGCTGGACAAGGAGGGGTATGGCCGCGCCGGAACATGGAAGGGACTGGGTGAAGGCGGGGTGAGGGGAAGCCAGGGGCAGGTGGAACGCGAGCGGGGAGGGTCAAGGCAGAGTCCAGCTGGGACGGGAGAGTACGAGGGTTGGAGAAGGGGCGGGGAGGAACTAGGCAGAGTCCAGCTGAGACGGGAAGGCACGAGGGTTGGTGTGGGGGCGGGGTGTTTCAGGGATGAGGAAAAACCAGGAAGAGGGGTAAAGGGGGTGGGGGAGAAGGTGGAGTTCAGCTGGGACGGGAAGGCACGAGGGTTGGGATGGGGGTAAGGGGCAAGGCGGGCGGTGGTGAGGGGAAGATAGGGACAGGTCGAGCTGGGGCGGGGAGGGACAAGGCGGAGACGAAGAGGGGCTGGAAGGCACTAGGATTGGCGTTGGGGCGGGGTGTTTCCGGCGGGGGTGAGACAAAGTCAGGAAGAGGTGGAACGGAGGGCGGGGGAAGAAGGCGGAGTTGAGCAGGGGCTGGAAGACGCGATGGCGGTGAAAGGGAGGTGGAGCAGGGAGTGGGGGTGCTGCGGATGGGTATCGGAGTAGAGCAGGAGCGGGCAGGCACGAGAGCCGATCGAGGGCGGGAGCGGGGTGGAAGAAGAGGGGGCTGGCGGGGCAGAAGCAGGACGGCGGTGAATGCGTTCGCATTGAAGGGCTCCACTCTGTGCGAAAGAAAAGCCTCCGAAGGCGATTCAGTCTGCTCGGACGCTCTTCCCTCGTAGACTGCGCTGCCGGAGGCCTCGCGCATGCGCCCAAGAGACGCTTGAAACTCGGGCGAATCGAAGCTAAGGCTTATCTAGCTTAATCGGCGCCCAAAACACGCAAGGCACGAATTTGCGCCACATCCGGGTACTTCACTCGACGGTTATAAACTACTAGTTTTAAATCGCCTGCATTTCACGACACTTGCGTACCAATATGCTGTTCATAAAATGTTTGTTAAAAATGCTGTACAGATCGCCGACGTTTTGGAATATGTTGCCCCATCATCAGGGCTTTCAATGTATCTAAAGGGTTCCTTACATGGTATTGTATCAGATATTATACTTAACCACCTTTTGCGTTTTACATCCTTACCCTCAACATTTCAAAATTGTCTGTTTTGACAGCCATACACATTTATACTGGCGTTAAATCACTTCCGATCGTTTTACTACCAATTTATGTTAAATATTTTTTTAAACTAATAAAAATAGCGAACAATCTCATAATAAGGCGTTACCCTCGTTTCGATATCGTATGAAATATTGTCAATGAAAAACTCCGGCTATTTCAACCTTTTTCCAAGTTAATACCTAATTTCATTAGTTCATAACAACTATTCAACCAGCCAACCAACCACAGATCAGTGTGAGTTACACCTGCAGTAATCTACATATGACAGTGACTGTGTGTATCACTCACGCATCTGCTTAGATTGCTAGACGGTGGACATGAGTATTATGTGTTTTCCTCAGGATGGATGATTCAGGAAGGATGATTCATTTTGTTTTCATATTCCTCCCGCAGCTGAAGTAGCAGGCGTTGCCCGTGTATTTACTGATTACAATCAGCTCTCGAGAAGAAAAGAAATGAAAATTAATTATTGTGTAAAATGGAAAGAAATGTTTATTTACATTCCCGCCTCTCTGCGCTCTGCCACAGAACTTCTAGAGGCTCTACCTCCAGTCGCGCTCCGCCCAATCCTCCTCTCCCCTCCCCTCCCCTCTCCTTCCGCTCTAGGTTCCTTTTCTCCTCCCGGCCCGCTCTGCTCCATTCCGCCACGTTTTGCTTCTCCTCGCTCTACCCGTCTGACCCTGACCCGACCATGACTCATGAATGAAGTTTTTTACTGAAAGTCATATGTGATACAGAAAAGTATACGGAACTTTAATTTCAAAATTTCATTATTTATGCCAAATTATAAATAATAAAATTCATAACAATTCGGTGTAAAATGTTCAAACTATATTAAAATTTGGCGAAGCTATGGGAGTTTGAATGTATGTTATCGGAAAAAGGAGTTTTAACTTTCGTAATTTTAAAAAATCACAATATTTTCAAAAAGAACATTTAAGAAATAAAATTAGGTTCAATTATTTTTTTGGAATGTTCGTTACAAAACTAAATACAATGAAAGAGAATTAACATATTTTGTTTTTTTGCTCCTCATGCAGGAACTTTGTATTTCGACAAATGGTCCCTTTTAGTTTCCCGCATCACATATTTACATGACGTAGCATGATGGTATGTATCAAAACTTTCTGGGGTAAAAATTCTAAATAATGGTAAAATTTAAATTGAAATTCGTTAATTCTTATTAATGTTTAGTAATGTATTTTTCTATATTGAAAATATTAATTAAAAGTTTATTGCATGGATTTGGTTGTTAATGATGAGTAAACTAATTTATATTCTTTTTTTTTGTTTTATAGTGACATTTAATGTTATAATCAGTTAGCAACGAAGTTCTTGGAAAGGTTGTTGGATCTGCGCAAATATAAGCATCTTTGCGTCTCTTATGTAAAACTTCAATTTGGGATGTGATGTGTTGT
Organism: Teleogryllus occipitalis; assembly: GCA_011170035.1. Lineage (NCBI taxonomy): Eukaryota > Metazoa > Arthropoda > Insecta > Orthoptera > Gryllidae > Teleogryllus > Teleogryllus occipitalis. Next base: position 10,256 of record BLKR01015783.1, on the reverse strand, counting down.
TCTGTATAGATCCCTCACTTTTTCAGAAGAAGATTTCCTTGGAATGAAACTTGACAATATAAATAAAATACTTGGGATTAGTTTTTCATCTGTTCAAACTGAATCAAACTGTTCCTTTTATGTGCAGCTGAACATGACTAAAAATACCGACTAATGATTTTTTTTCTTAAGGTGAGATATTTGTTGTTTGTTCTAATCAACAAGAATAATTTATCTTCAAATTAAATTTTTGTGCTACGAATTAATCTTTTAATAAATCTAACAAATCTTCAGAAAAAATATTTTTGTAAGTTGAAGTTCCTGAGCGCTGAGGATTGAGCGTTTGTAATCTTCATTATCCGGAGTGCCTCCCTGCACTTTTCATAATCCCTGTAACGCACTGCTCTGTATTCCATATTTCTTCTGCTTTTGTGCGAGTGAGAGACAATGCGTTTCTGGTTTCCGCTTTCACTCTGAGAGGATTTGTTCCTTTGAAGTTTTTTCACGGAGTAAATTAAATGTGTAGAAGAGAAGTACCGTTGTAACGGGAGCTATGGTTAAGTCATTGATGAATAAATTATATAAATTGATGAATAAATTTTATAAATTGATGAATAAATTTTATAAATTGATGAATAAATGATATAAATTTACGTGAAAATTAAAAATGATCTTCGTATCTGCAGCCTTGTGATAACAAGCGGAATATTTGATAAATGTCTATTAGTATGTCTGAGTGAGAGAGAGCAAACAATTTTTGAAGTTCATACACATACGAAAAAAGAGCGTAAGAAATAAGTTTGGTACCGGTCTTGTTTCCGTTAAATTCAAATTCGATTTTGTTAAATTCAAATTCAAATAGATACATAAGTTATTAATTTTTACTATAATTTGCTAATTATGATTTATAAGTTATTAATATTTACTATTTTTGTTACGCCGTTTCTAAAATATGTTTTCAGCAAAGGCGAGAGAAAGAAAAAGAGGATAATAGAAGAAAAAGAACTTTGGTAACAATCGTAGCATTTTGAGGAAGTTTTTATAAATACATTTTATTTGCCATTTGCTCAATTGGAACAGTAGAGGATGTATAGAATAAGACTTTTTGCTAGTAGATACGATTTATTATTTGAAGTTTCCTGGCACTTCCAACTGATAAGGTCATTACTCATGTTAGTGTAATGAATGTTTTATCCAGGGAGGTAGCGGTATTTCTTTCCCTGTTAGATATTAAGGTCCGGCGCCAAACATTAGGTGGGTTTAAGGGATTTTTCCTTCCTGGTATCTCCCCCAGTGGAGAGCCGCTCCAGCCGGGACAAGCTCTAAGCTCCCGACCGATCTCCCGGCATGTGTGATACTGTAGTGCATGTTGGTGTAAGTGTGTCTGTAAGGGGGTGAGGATAGGACAAGTAAGAGGAAGAAAAGATCGCGCGCGGTCCGTGGCCCGTTTGTTAGGGTACTGCTCCGGAATTCGCCTGGTGTTGATCGGAGAAACCACAGAAAACTACCGATTAGAGCAGCCGAAATATCGTTCAGACGTAGGCTGAATTCTACATAGATATAAAGCTAGCGTCAAAAATTCTCTACCACGGGGACTCTATCCCTAAGATAATCCTGACAGTGTCCCCATAGAGATAGCGGAAATCCTGGACCTGAACTGTTTGGGCCTGTAAAATTAGATAAGAAAAATTATATAAAACGTATTGCCATGTCATTAACCGATAAAATGTGCAGTATTTGCTTTACTTCATTATCTTCTTAATCGTTTCCAAACTTGTGACGCACCTCTAACATTACAGATATGAAGCAATTGCTTGGATCCAAGCAAAATTTTCAGTAATGGTGTGTTCAGTTAATTAGAAAATCTTCAGACGGAAAGTAGAAAATGTTTAATGATATTTTATTAATTTTGATGGTCTTTTTATTAAGAGATATAAACCATTTGCATTGTACCAAAAAATAAAGTTTCTGATAAGATCAAAAACATATGTTTGCACAATGTAAATGACTTTTGAAGTTAATTATATGTCTATTAATAAATTCTACTAATATTAGCTTCTGTTAATTCAACAAATGTGAACCGACAATAAATTGTGATTAACGTTTTTTAGTAAATGAGAAAAAATAATTCTGATATTTCTGCTTTCACTTCCCTTCTCGTATCATTGGAGCAGCGTTTACAACTTCCCACCACTCCAGCTTACACATCGCACGCATCTTCACGACAAATGCGAATCCTTCTATTGGAGGCTAAATGGCGTGTTACTGGAGATATAAGAGAAAAGTGCTATTGGAATATAATTGCGTAGCGTCGTCTCCCTCCGCTCTGCCCCGCCAGTCCTAACTCCCGCTGCCTTTGACCACCGCCCTGCCGCCACGCCCCCCACTTTCTCCGCCCCTCCTCGTAGCTTCCCTCCCCGCGACGCCACATCCTGCACCACTACTCTTCTCCACATCCTTCTACACCCGGCCCGCCTTGCTCCGCCTCCCCCCGCATTGGCATTCGCTCACATTGGCTTGGCAACCGCCTGGTCCTTTTCTTGCCCAGCTTCGTCTCAAACCCACCCTGATCCACTGCTCCCCTCCTCTCACTCCAATGCGTTCCGTCGCTCTCCGCTCCCTGTCCTTCCATTCCCCGCTCTGCCGCTCCTCTCAGCCGCTCCCCGTCGCACCGCTCCCCCCGCCCCGTCGCCCCCCGCCTCGTCACCCCTGCCTCATCGCTCCCCGCTCCGTCACTCCCCGCCCCGCCGCTTCCCGCGCCGTCGCTCCCCGCCCGTTTCTCCACTCTCCGTCACCCCACGCCCCGTCGTTCCCCTCCCAGTCGCTCACCGCCCCGCGCCCCGCCTCATCGCGCCCCTCCCTTTCCCCCCTCGCCCTGTCGCTCCCCGCCCGGTCGCTCCCCGCCCCGTCGCCCCCCGCCCCGACTCTCCCCCATCGACTCTCCCAGCCCCGACTCTCCCCGCGCCGACTCTCCCCGCCCCGACTCTCCCCGCCCCGTCGCTCCCCGCCCCGTCGCTCCCCGCCCGTCGCTCCCCGCCCGTCGTTCCCCCCGCCCCGTCGCTCTCCGCCCCGTCGCTCCCCGCCCCGTCGGCTCCCCGCCCCGTCGCGCCCCGCCCTGTCGCTCCCCGTCCCGTCGCTCCCCGCCCCGTCGCTCCCCGCCCCGTCGCTCCCCGCACCGTTGCTCCCCGCACCGTCGCGCCCCGCCCTGTCGCTCCCTGTCCCGTCGCCTCCTACCTTGTCGTTCCCCGCCCCCTCACTACCCGCCCCGTCGCTCCCTACCCTGTCGTTCTCCGCCCCGTCGCTCCCCGCCCCGCCTCGCCCCTTTCCACGCGGTCGACGCACTTCTTGCGGGCTCCATCGATCCCGAGGCCGAAATAAAAGAGCTGCGGGCGCGCGCTCTCGACAGCGCGGGAGGCCGGAGAAGGGGGACAGGGTGGCGTGACCGGAGGCGGCTAGGGGAACGAGGAAGTGGATTGCTTCAGCGGGGACGGGGTGCAGGTCCGGGAATCGAAGTGGTGGCTGCGGTACGAAACGACGTAGAAGGGTAGGTTGCATCACGGAGCAGCCCATGCGAGGGTTGGGGAGGTGCGGGCTGACGTATTGAACGCATTGTATAGATTGAATTGTAGAAAATGTCTGGTCGATTGTATATAAAAAGGGCATAAAAGTGATGTAACAGAAAATCACCGATAAGCAACTTGAAGTCTTCAAAACAACTAAAGATATAATTTGTAAGATATGAGTTTGAAGTCAGTCATAGACAATAAGCACATTTGGTGCGGAGAAAGATATACAGAGATTTAAGTGATCTGATAAAACAGTCAAAGTAATTTCAACATGGATACATAGTTAAGATGGTGAGAATACTGAGGAATTGGCTGATAATTAAATTATTATCTGTGAATAAAATAACAAATAATGGTAGATGGAGAAAATTTGATATACTACGAATCACACAAGGGAAGACTCTGAGTTCTTCTGCGAAAATGTGAGAAAGTTAATTATTATGCTTAAAATTAAAAACATGGGAACTAAGCACATGGGAAGGCAGAGAACCGTTGGTAACAGTTGAGGAAGATAGTTTGCGAAATAAAGAAAGGGAAGTTAGTAGCTTCGATAGAGAAAAATGAGGATCGTATCAGGGTGCGCCAAATTACAAAGGGTGATGGAAAGTCATTGTGAAAAAACAAATGAACGCTGTTCAGACAAATGGAAGGAGACCTAGCTAGTAAACTATCTATCGTGAGCCAAATTATTGGAAAGGAAAATTAGTTCGAGATAACATGAATTATAAACAACGACACAGATGGTTAGCTTCTGATTAATCGGAAGAGGACCACAAACAGTAAACGAAATTCAGTTGAGAAACGAACCTTTTACTAAGTTACAAAACTATTAATTAAATGATTAAACGTAAGTGAATACGTTAGAGAGAAAGTGGAGAAACAAGTTGACAACGTGATGCATGTTTGAGAAGAATTAGTAAAGTTTTGTGTCTTTGACATATCAAAGAAAGAATAACAGAAACTGGAGCAATATTGAAATATGAGGGGAACAGATAAACGTAAACATATTGAAATTAGGTAGATTGAAAACGAAAATAACGTATATTATGTAAATAATTAAAGAAAAGTGTAGTATTTACTGAGCATGAAATACGATATAAATTATTTTAATAATTCTCGGTTTTAAAATTTCTCTAAATTATTTTCGATACAAAGAATATTGTGTGTATTTAGGGGTAAACGCTATTGTTCGTTCACACAACAGCGCCACTGAGACAATGATGAACAGCCCCTTTCGATGCGAGAGTAGCTACTTGGCCCTGGAGGCTCTAATGGGGCCGCATGTGCGAACGGGTGTTTAGTCTCCCCCTCTCCGTGCGCTCGCTGTACCGCGACGTCTGCCGCGGTCCAACCGCCAATTATTGGCGCCGCAGGCGAAACACAGGTACACACGCCCCCGCTCTAGCCCCACCCTTTCCCCCGCCCAACCCCGCGTTGCTCTGCGGCTCCTTCGCCCGCCTGAGCCAGCTGCCTCGCTTGGCCCTCCCGGCCAACCCCACACCCTGCACCCCCGCCCTGCCAGCCCCTCAACGTCATCCACGTCCCTCCACGCCCACCCCCACCCGAACCATCCCGCGACCCACCATCCCGACTCGAACCGTCCCGCTCCAGCTGCTCCAGCCCGCCCCGCCCTGCCCCGCCCTGCCCCGCCCTGCCCCGCCCTGCCCCGCCCTGCCCCGCCCTGCCCCGCCCTGCCCCGCCCTGCCCCGCCCTGCCTCGCCCTGCCCTGCCCCGCCCGCCCCCTGCCCCGCCCTGCCCTGCCCCGCCCTGCCCCGCCCTGCCCTGCCCCGCCCTGCCCCGCCCTGCCCCGCCCTGCCCCGCCCTGCCCCGCCCTGCCCCGCCCTGCCCCGCATAAAACTACCCGACCCTTCCCATCCCCCCGCCACCTCTACTCCTCTGTTTACCCGCCCTTTCCGGACCTGACCCGACCCGACCAACCCGATCCCACTTCACTTTATCCAGCATCCAACCGTGCCCGGCTTTCTTATCCTCCGCCTCATTTCGTCCGCCATCCTTCGCCCTGTCTCATCTCGTCCCTTCTCTCTTCGACGTTATTATACCTCGCCCAATCTCAGGTAAACAACCTACAATTAACTAAGATCCTCCAAAAGCACACCCTATACATTCATTGCTGCCCCAATGTACCCTATAAATTTCTGGAACATCCAACACATCCCCACCTACCCTACTCTATTCAATTCTATACAGCACCGTCCTCCCCCAATTCGCCCTAACGTACCCCAATATTTCCTCCACCCGGATCCGAACCGGCTTGCCTCTATCTTGGCATCCTCTACCTCACCCAGCTCCGATCTACATTGCCAGTTACAACCCATCAACCCTCGCTATTCCACCCGTCCGTTATACTTGTCCCGTATCTGCCCTCTCGCTTTTGCCCGTTGCACACACCTCGTCCCGTCTCACTCACTCCGTCTTGCTCTACCCACCGGTCCACGTTTCATTCGCTTCCAACTCCTCCAAACGACCACGCCCCTTTCCATCTGCCTCATCTGTTCCACATTCCTCTTCCCCTTCCATCCGTCCGCACTCCCACTTCCCATGCCCCTTCCAATTCTCCCCCCCCCTCGCCTCCCTCACCCTCCACGTTCCTCCTCGCTTCACGTTGCGTAGGCGATCGCCTGGGATCTATTGTTATCCGTCGGATCTGATTAACGCGCGGTGGTGGGGGCAGCAGCGCTGCGATCGTAACGAAGTATTCCCTCGGCGCCTGCGAGATCGCGTGCGCTCAGCAGACGGCTTTAAATGTTAAACAGTTCGCGCTTGCGTCGGATGCGGAAAACATGAGCAGCTGACAGACGAATAATCAGGTCCGGCACCAACTGGGAGCAAGGTCTGATTTCATGTGGATCGCGACTGTTTTCATAAAGTATTGATATGGTTGAAATGTGCTGCTGAAGATGTGATGCTGGAATTTCCTCTAACGTCGGTATTTGCTTTTAATTAAAATGTAGTGATGGATAATACTCATTAATGTGTCTCCTTGAACTCCAGTTGGTGGCGCATGCCGTTTTCGGTAGGTGTTCTCCGTAAAATAATTTGCTGAAATCAGTGTACTGTACTGGAGAGAATAATGATGAATGAAGAAGCTCCATATGAAAAGTTATTATTGTGATGAACTCAGTTTGATTTGGATTGACATTTGTGACAATTTATGACCGAAAGAAAGTAGTAAGAATACAAATGCAACCAAAGCACAAAGTGCTTTGACAACAGTTTTTCAAACGTTTGGGCACTTTGCACTCCTCTGCTTTATTCTGATCTTAACATAATTGTTTTGTGTTGCACATGAAGCCTAATACACTGGCATATTTTTGACGCTTAACCTACCCCTTCAAAAATATCGGATTTATATTTCTTCAATACTTTTACGGGTGTATGAGTATACCACTTTTAACATTCTGGAACCTATTAGTACAGTTCTTTAGAAATCTGATTGAGTTTCAGCACATGGAATAATAAAAACAGAATCAGTGAGCGACGACATATTTTTATTTTGAAATTATTGATTTACAGGAAAAATAAATTTCTTATTGAATTCCCAGCCTTCCAGTTCATAAAGGTCTAATTATTTGATTTCTCCCATTTCTCGTGTTCAAGCTACTTAGGCGATATGCCTGTACAAAACGTCTCCGTTATCTTACATGTTCAAGTAGACCTTACGAATCCCCCAAATCTCGTGCTAAATGCCATTATCCCCTATGATCCTTCCTTGCACCCCTCACAAATATCTGTTATATCTTTAAATTATTTAGAGTACCTGATTTAGTTTCCTCCATCAATATTAAACTGTTCATTTGTCATCTTTAATTTTAATATCTTCTAATGGGTGTTACCAACATGCTTATGAAAGATCTGGAGAATTTACACTGGTTTATACTTCACTTAATAAATTTTGATTATGTGTTTCAAAATAGAGTGCAAGGAATATTTCCTTATTCTCTTGGTGTGATGTACGCTTCAAAGCAGACGATAGGTGTTTATGAGCTTTGTACAAAGTACAAAGTGAAGTACTTTGAGTAGTGAAGTGAAGTAGTTTGAGTTTATCAGGACAATTACATTTTACGATTCAATTCTATAAAGTATTAAGTGTCTCAACTTGTTTATATAGAAGTATGAAATCGGCTATGTCCAAGAAAAGTAGTCCAAAAACACATATTGCTGAAATGAGATTCCTGAGGTCAGTTGCTGGTACGGATAGAAAAAGAAATATAAAAATACGCAAGGAAGTCTTCAAGAAAAGACTCTTATGAAGAAATTCTGTTATTTTTAAACAGCTTTGGAAAGGTGGAATGGAGGGGAGTGGCGCCTACCGTCATTAAGAAAACTTATATTTTTGTTGTTCAAACTATTTAAATAACAGTTAATCGTATGTAACCGTGTGCTGTTTGGGCGATTTATTCGATAGCGGAGCAAGAGAACTCGTCTTCGCTTTGGTCTTCTTACTCGCAATGGTCACTGCCATTTCTCCCACAAATATCTCCTCCGTGGCGAGACCTCCCCAAACTGTGATATGATAAATATCTTTGTGGAACGTACCCTAATTTACTACGAGAAGCTAAACGTCAAGGCAAGGCATCGTCTGTTGAAAGTGGTCGTTTTGGTTTCTCTCTACCGGAGTTACTGGGCGGTGACAAGGTTTCTGTGACCGGACTTTTAGCTTTTCTCGGGAAACTAAAATATACTACAGCATAAGAGAGAGATTGTCCTTTGTTACTATATTATAGTCTTTACTATTTATTTTACCAAACATGACACCTGTGACTTGGTTCTATTGTATTATTGGTATGATCAACCATGTTTCGAATATTAACACGGGTTTCAAAATTTTAATTAGTAGGGAAATGTATTTGCAACTCTTTTATCAAAACCATAAAACATTTCAAAATTAATTTGGCACAATCGGCAATTACCGCAGTATTCGAAGGTCCCTTCATCCGCAATGAATGAAAGCGGGCCAGCGGGCGGCGCGGCGGGAAGCTCGCCCGGCAAAGGACCGCCCCCGCGCCACCTGCCCTGAGGCGACCCACCGCCGCCTCCCCCACTGCTCTGGGCGCCAACAAGTGGCCGCAACGCCATCGGCTGAGTTTGCTGCAGAGCCTGCAATGCCACTGTCTGAGTAGCGACTCTGACCGGAAGGTCCTAGAGTTCCGACTGTGGTGGTGTTCGGTAGTAGCTAGGAGTCTAAGTTTAATTCAGCTCCAGAATGGAGGAGAATTCTTGCGGCCGGCTCCTCTGATCGGAAGTTCTCCGATCAACACAAGGCGAACGCCGAAGCAGTACGGCCCACGGACCGCGCGCCATCTTTCTTCTCCATTCCATGTCCTATCCTGACCGCTCTACCAGCACTACCTCACTGCACTATCTCACTAACTCACTGCACTACCACATGCATTACACTACTACACGTGCCGGTTGATCCGTAAGGAGCTTAAAGCTTGGTTGGACTGGAGTGGTACCACCTGATGGGAGAGACCATGTGGAAAGCTTGGAGAAAAGCTGCCATGCGAGGTGTTGGTCGGCGCCGCATCTCACCATTGAGCGGGGAAGATCATCCCGAGTGAAAACATGCACTACACTTACGGGACTAATGACCATAACCGTTTACGGGCCCTGAAACCTCTACGAATCGATCCATCGGTTGGCCTGCACTTCACAGAGGTCTGGGCCGGATCATCAGACTTCAGCCGGCCCATCTTTGCCATACCTACAGGCTCTACGAGCTAAAAGAATATAGTCACAAATTAAATTGTTACAACATCCAGAAAAACACATTTTCCATGCTCTTCGTCCATCACTAAGAGATGGAATCGTGATTCAGTTTCATAATAAAGCATTTTTTAATATTATTAGGAAAGTTTATGTGCAGTTCTCATTCCGAGTTTATTTACTGTCTGAGGACTGAGGATGCAAAACTTCAACGTTTATGACTGATTTTTGTTAAGTATTTGTTAACAACAAAATAGATAACTAATATCACATAAAATAATGAAAAAGTAAGGTAAGTTATTATGAAACTAGTTTAACCGTACCTAAAGATGTGTGGATACGTCGTTTTCAATTCAAATGCTAATGATTTTTGAAGTTTTGATTTTGAACATAAAATTAATATTGCAATAATATTGTTCTATAATCAATAGCAATTTGTTTCAATAATATTGAAACGGCGGTTTTGCATATTTAATTATACTTACTTAGTAATATAAGAATAATCGCTAATTCCAAACTATCCATTTGAACTTAAAGGTCATTTTTTTCATCTGTTATTATCCTGGTTTTGGTTGTATTACGAGCTTTATTTTCAAAAGCTAATAGATCCTGCTCTTCCCCAACCTCACAGGTCACACCTGATATTACCAAGCACTTCCAACTCCTGCAACCTTTCCTAACCTACCAGACTACCATCAAACACTCCACCCACCCCCAACTCCACAAATGTTCTCAATGGCTGCGCTTCTCCTCTCTACTTCCTAACACTTCCGTCGCTGGGAAACATCTCCAAAGCACCTCAAACAACGTCCCGCAGCTTCCTCATCCCACGGTCTATAGAGCGGGGCTAGCACGCCCACGGCGCGTGGGCGCTCTCATCTGCTGTCGTAGGGGAGCCGCCCGCGGCGAGTGGCGAGCCTCGCAGCTCTGCAAACACAGCTCGATGCTCGAAGGCCCAGCGGCGATATTGCGCCCCCGGCGAGT
>BLKR01015782.1:0-50769 GCA_011170035.1 Teleogryllus occipitalis | reverse complement strand
AGAGCACGACTGCGGTGTGGGATTTGGACCGGCGACCGGATAGAAGCGGCGGGGGCAAGCGCCATGGCCACGTGGTGGGCGAAACGGCCCCGACTCGTCACATCGCGCTGGTGCATTCAGAGTTGGTGAGTTCGAAGGAATTTCATACGCAACAAAATCAGTAAGACTGTTACTTGGAGGCACTTATTATGTGGTAATAAAATCAAGTGAGTTAGGAAAGGGAGTAGACGATTGTGAGAATTAGAGGAGGGAGTAGGCCATGTAGTAATAGATAAGATAATTTGATGTGGAGAACAGAAAGGGTATTTTGGAAGGGCATGTATTGTTTTGTAAATAGAACGAATAAATGTTGAAATAACGAGGTGATTATGTATCAGTATATGCAAAGGGAGTATTATTTACAGTATGAAGTGTAAATTTAAGACAGAAAGAAAAAGTGTTCATTAGCAATATTTACGTATTAATAAGAAAATTGATCATACTTGTCAGTGTCATGAGAAATTCATTTATGCTAAATTATTATTAATAAAACATTCTAAACATTTAATGAAGCGTTATTTTGTGTAATATCCATTATCTTTTCTGTAAATCAAGCATTCTGTATTTTTACATTAAAAAGTAACTTTTTCAGTGTTTGTGCATGCACCCAGAGCCCATTCACGAAAAAGAACACCTGTCCCCTTATATAAATTTACTGTAGAGCAGGACCGAATCACCGGTCCGTCACTATATATAACTATATAACTATATATATATATATATATATATATATATATATATATATATATATATATATATATATATATATATATATATTGTAACGCCCCCACTTCGGGAGACGCCTTGTAGAATGCTCTTTCGAGCTTTGAATATCTCGGGGGGGCAGGATCTTTTGGGGTATGAGAAAGTAGCACACCCAGACACAAAATTAGATAAAACAATGATATATTCTGAAATATGGCACAAGAGACTCTTTACACTTGACACTCAAGTTGAAAATCAAATCAAAAAAATTTACAACACACAAAAAAATCTTTACTTAATGATTTGCTCGTTATATTGTGACTAATTACCTCCTAACACCCGTGCACGGATTTTTGCTAGATTATTAAATTAAGTGAAATTGAACTTTCCCACACTCCTGGGATTGATTACCATTACACGTTATCTGGGATCTTATCGCTATTTTTACATTCATAATTTTCCTCGTTAATAATTTTACACACAATAAATGAGGAACTCTAATCAAATATTTACACAATTTCTAAATCGAATGCAATTGAATGCATTACCGTCGTACAAGGTTAATTTACTTCGCCGTGAATCAAATCTAAGGCGATCTTGCAAAGTTTAATGTTCTTATCTTTCGCTATCACTCCCGTCCAAATTCCTGTCTCCCCACTTTGGTTTTATTCAAATGCGGATTACCTTTGCAGCTGCCCAAGCCCCCGGGTTACGCACCGCCGTCGTGTCGTCGAGGTCGCCGCTCAACTCCAGCCGCGCCGCCGCTCGCGTTTCCCAAATGTCCTAGGAAGCCGTCTCCGTAGCCCGCTACCAAATTGCCGAACCAGTCTTCTATCACTCTCGCCGCCAGATCCAGACACGCACACGCGTATTTCTCAGTCTCTCGCGTGTGTTAACGTGTCGCTCCACCAGCGCGTTGATTATCTAATACGGTTCACAGTCACGTTTACTACTCCACTCAATTCTCACTTATTTCAGCTCACGTTCTCACAGTCAACGTTCTCTTTAATTTATGCAGCCTCGTTACAATTTCACTTTGCTGCTTTCGCCGCCTCAATGCTATAACGCTCTCCTCCACTACTGCTCGTGGTATTATTCACGACCCCGCGTCTTGACTACCGAAGTTACCTCTCACGTCGCCGTCTCATTCAAGAAGAAGGCAACTCTTCGCCGCTCGGCTGTATAAATGCGGCTCTGACGTCATAGTACACCCCATGCGTGCCGCCCCTACGTCGAGAGTACCCCTCCGCCGCTTCTGGCCGCAACCGACAGGTAGCGCCTTTTTCCATCTCTGGCTGCTTTTCCGGTGTTCTCACGTACTTTCCGTCACCGCCGATATTGCGTGGGTGCTGTGGGGTTTCTGGCCAGGCCACGAACGTCACAATATTTTTATTTTACGTGGCGAGACTCAGGCCATGAGGCTTGCTCTCTTCGTCTATCCACGCAAATTTCGCTACGCTCCTTTACCAACTAGGGGAGAAGAAGCTGTCATTGCCAAGAAACAGGTAATTTGAATTTAGATCAGAGGCTTCATTTAGACTTGAGGATCTTTTACATGCAGTAACTCATTTGCTGCACATCCGGCTTTACTTTCCCTCCGAAGGAAGGTATACGAAGGATTTTTTCACCCTTAAAAATCCACGACTTCGTTCGGGTTTTTATTTCCAGATATTCTAATTTATTTGTCGCAAGGCAAAATTTAGAGGTTTCCATGAAAAAACTTAAAACAAATAATGCTGGCACCTTAAGAGTTTCCTATTTGCAGTTTGCAATCATATTGATGTCTCTAGGCCTCTTCTTCTACAACCAGAGGACGCAATGGTCGAGCAAACCGACCGACCTTTCTGCTCTGCGGGCATGCAGTAAGAATGTCGCCGCATTTGGCGCTATCTGTTGAGGAAGCGCCACCGAGGCGGCGGTTTGCGACCCGATTCAAACTTTAAAGGGAGGGAAACTGTTGTGTACCACAGCAAGTGTGCCCCGAGGATCGGTGTGGTGGGCACACTGTACCAGGCAGTGTAGTTGCGGCTCACTGTGGCCGCTGCGGGTTTGCGCCGCGGGGCGCGACCAGGGTAGGAATGAGTAGTTCCGAATGACACCACCAGGAGCAGGGCGAGTGACGGCGCTTTCCCTTGGGCACCGGACCGCGTCGGCAACGCGGTTTTCGAAGGGGCACCTCCCCGCGATTCCCCGCCACGGAGGGGGCAAGTGAGAGACTCGCCCCGGTGCCTCGGGGCGTATATAAGGGCCCCGGGTCGGGGCGGTAGACAGTGACTGTTTAGGAAGCTGATAGAGTGCCTAGTGTGAGTTGGAAGTTCTTGTTGACGTGTGCGTGCTACGGTAGTGATTCTCCGCCGGACTGTAAATTTGTTTCGAATAGGTACATCTCCTGGAACTTTGTTTTTTAACCTGGCTTATTTCTGGACTAGATTTTTGGATTGTGGTTTGGCTATAATAAAATTGTTTATGAAAGAACTGTTGTCTTTCACCTTGATTTCCTTGTACACAACACAAACCACAACTTAAACAACATTTAACAGCTTCTGATACACGTATCTTTGATAAAACGAATTCTTATCCAGTAGTGAAGTAAATCGGCGTGGTGTTCTCGTAGCCGGGATGCCTGTCCCGCTGTTTGGGACTTTTCATTCCGGAATCGTTTCTTGTGCTGTTTCCGTAAGTGACAGATGCGCTTTTGCACCCAAAAATGTCAGGCATTGTTCGTCTTATTGAGTGGTCAGAAGAGATGTTTTGTTAGGTATGACCATGTTAAAGAATGAAGAGAGTTTATCGGATGTATTGCGGTTAGAACAGTTATCCCAGAGCTCAAGAAACTACGTACGTATTGCACTTCTCCCCGTGGTACGTTACAGTTTTTAACTGTTTTTGACGTTAAATGAATGCATGATTGAATGAATGAATGAATGAATGAATGAATAAACTCTGCAAACTTTGATAATCTGAATAAGTCAGATGTATGTGTTAAGTTTTCGATCTTTGTATTCGTCATGAATTTGTGGTACTATATCCATAATTTTGCTCATGTATATGTTGAAAAGGCATCGGGGTAAGCAATACTCTTGACTTAATCATTGATTTACTTTTAGGAGATCTGACGTTTTGCAATCATTGATCTTAATATATTTCAGCATTCTGTTATAGGCTCTTTAATGGCATTTATCAAAAATCCTGGAATGCCATAGCTGTTTAAAAATACGCTATTAATTTGATCTTTCCACATTGTAATATGCTTTAAGTCTTTTGACTTACACAAATTCTCTAGTACACACTACCGTATTACTATAGACTACATACCATATTTCTATATGCCATATAGACTTCGTAGGTATTCTGATGGAGGGTCTGCCATCTTTGTGGCCCCCAAACTTGCACTATTTTTATAAGAAGGTGTCCTTCCTCCAAACGGGCTCCCGGACAACGCTGCATATCCCGAGTAGATACATTTGATTTGATTTATTTAGTCGCGGAACAGTAAAACGGTATGTGACGCATGGGGCAAAAGTACCATTATTAAGAAAAGGATCAAGCTCTTAATTGACGCTTTAGAGAGTCCGTTCTCCAAATCGGTGTTTTCAGATTCTATCATCACAACATACTTTGAGAAATCTATGAGATAAAATAATCATTTATAATTGCTAGCATATTTCCTATATTTTAATTTTTAGTAAGATGTTAAAGTTGGGTTTGTTTTCCATTTCATACTATTTCAATGTCAAGAGGTAGCTATCACAAAGTCGTCCGCGTAAGAGAGTAACAAATTTTAAAATCGATTTTGACCAAATGGTTATTGGTGGGCCGGTATGGTCGGATACCACTTTGAAATAGAGATATAGAGTTGTTTAATTCTATAAATTATTTAAGAATATTGCATACAAGTTTTTGTAAGATTTTGTATGATGTACAGATATAATTATACCATTGTATTTGTCTCTTCCAGAACTTTACAATAGTTGTGAAAAAATATATACTTTCATTGAAAAAATCAAAATTTTGTTAATGTCTCAAAAATTAAAACTGATTCAAACGAGAAAATTAAGTATGTTGTTTTCTTTTCTCTTTAATTCCAAGAGTTAAAATTTCTGTGTTTTAACATCAAGTTATAATAATTATCATCCGTTTATAGAATTTGAAATAAGTCTAAATCTAATACTCAATGAGTTTTGTGATTATCAGGAATACTAGAGAAACACCAAAGAAAAGTGCGGTCATTATAAGTTGAAAGGATCTATTGTTTTCACTAAATTTTTGGTAGAATTTATAATGAAGCCACAAACACGGAAGGATTAAGGATATAATAATCATATACTAAATATATATAATACATTTTATTAAGTTAAACGTTACTAGGTATGCAATTATTTTATTTTGAACAAAATGATGTACACAAAATCGTAGTCCTCTTCAATCTGCAGCACATTCGTGAAATTTATGAAATCAGTGTACCTGTAGAATAGAAAATAACACAATATAAAGGGTAAAAAATCAGAGAAAATGTAAAATCAAACATCACAAAATGAGCCCTTTGGAAAATATTTCTCAAAGCGTATTGGGTATAGCATGAATTTACTTAGAAAAACTATGATAAAAATTAAAACTACAAATTCAAAATGTTACATTAATAAAGCTTATAAAATTGAAGTAAACCTTCCGTTTCTTCTTTTCTGAACTTTCAATTCTTGAACATCTGATTATCCCAAAGCGTTGGCGTTTGCCAATGACTCCAAGTCCTCCAACTCCTCCTCTAAAACTACAGGGACCTCCTCCAGCACTACAGGCTCCTCCACCTCCTCCACTTCAGGGTACTCGTAATCAAATGCATTTGCATTCGCCAGAGAGCGGCCAAGAGCATTGGCATTTGAAATAGCGCGTTGAAGAGCATTCGCATTAGCAATGCCTCGGGCAGCATTGGAGTTAGCCACACCGCCGCCAAGGGCGTTCGCGTTCGACAGAGCACGACCTAAAGCATTGGCGTTGGCTAGGGAACGTCCTAGGGCGTTGGAGTTAGCCACACCACCACCAAGAGCGTTGGCGTTGGACAGAGCACGACCTACAGCATTGGCGTTGGCTAGAGCACGTTCAAGGGCGTTGGCGTTAGCTACACCGCCACCAAGAGCGTTGGCGTTGGACAGAGCACGACCTAAAGCATTGGCGTTAGCTAGGGCACGTTCAATAGCGTTGGAGTTAGCCACGCCACCACCAAGAGCGTTGGCGTTGGACAGAGCACGACCTAAAGCATTGGCGTTCGCTAGGGCACGTTCAATTGCGTTGGAGTTAGCCACGCCACCACCAAGAGCGTTGGCATTGGACAGAGCACGACCTACAGCATTGGCGTTGGCTAAGGCACGTTCAATAGCGTTGGAGTTAGCCACTCCACCACCAAGAGCGTTGGCGTTGGACAGAGCACGACCTACAGCATTGGCGTTGGCTAGGGCACGTTCAAGGGCGTTGGCGTTAGCTACACCGCCACCAAGAGCGTTGGCGTTGGACAGAGCACGACCTAAAGCATTGGCGTTAGCTAGGGCACGTTCAATAGCGTTGGAGTTAGCCACGCCACCACCAAGAGCGTTGGCGTTGGACAGAGCACGACCTAAAGCATTGGCGTTCGCTAGGGCACGTTCAATTGCGTTGGAGTTAGCCACGCCACCACCAAGAGCGTTGGCATTGGACAGAGCACGACCTACAGCATTGGCGTTGGCTAAGGCACGTTCAATAGCGTTGGAGTTGGCCACTCCGCCACCTAGGGCGTTGGCGTTGGACAGAGCACGACCTACAGCATTGGCGTTGGCTAGGGCACGTTCAAGGGCGTTGGCGTTAGCCACACCGCCACCAAGGGCGTTGGCGTTGGACAGAGCACGACCTACAGCATTGGCGTTGGCTAGGGCACGTTCAAGGGCGTTTGCATTGGCGATGGCACGCGCTGCATTAGCGTTAGCAATGCCTCGGGCAGCGTTGGAGTTAGCAATACCACCACCAAGGGCATTGGCGTTTGATAAGCTTCGACCAACAGCATTGGCATTGGCCAAAGCACGCTCTAGTGCGTTGGCATTCGCCACTGAATATCCATAGGTCTGTAATGAAGAAAAACGAACAATCAAATTTTGATATTAATATTTTCACCTTTGTTAATAACGTGATTGGTTAAATTAATTGTCAATTCATATTTTGATTCATATATAGTCTAATCACCCTATGCAATGTGCAGTGTATTGCTGACACGGTTAGTTCCCAATTTGAACCTGGTAAGATTGACTGGAATGACAGAATAATGGAAAAGGATGCTGGCCGATTTGGATAGCCGAGATTATTTATGCGATTTCTAACATTCTCGGCTTGAAGAGTCTTGGATTCGCATCCCGCCTCGCGTATTCATGTTCGTGTATGCGTTGTTCCTATATAGCGATCTTTCAACCATTAAGTGTCATCTTTGTTTTCCTTCACTTTGAATTTTCACCACTATTTCCATCCACTAACATCATACTCATCTCCCCTATCTCAATTAGAGCGAAGAAAAATAATTGTGAAGATGCTCGAAAGTAAAGATAGCGAGTGGGAGACGGAGAAGCAGGTAAGAGTGAAGAGAAAGGAGGACATTGAAGACAGGAAATTAAACAGAAGAGAGGAAAAAGATAAAAAAAGAAGTGAAGAAAGGAGACAAGGAAGGAAGTCGGCGGGAAAGTATTAAAAAGAAGAAGGCGACGGGGAAGAAAGTTTGGAACAAGGCGAAGGAGGAGAAAAGCGGAGGAGACGGAGAGGAAAATTAGAAGAAGCGAACAGAAGAAGAAAAGCAGAAGGACTAGAGATGGTGAAGCAGCCGAAGAAATAATCATACAAGAAGACGCAGAAGGTAGAAGAGAAAGATACGGTAAGGAATAAGGAGGAGATGGAGAAGATAAGTGGGTAATGACTTTATCGTTATGGAGCTATTTAACACTCTATTAAATGCGTGTATGGGAGGGCTGGAGGATGAGGCATCGTTTAGGAAATAGGCAAATCACCCAAACGACAGGAATCTGTAAGCCGATAAGCATATGATAAACTGAAGCGGATGAGTAATTCTCCTCTATAATTCGGTTCGACAAGTTCCATTTAGAAAAAAAGGTGGCCAAGGATACTTACTCCGCTGGCGAGCAAGATGAGAAGAGCGACTGGGGTCCACATTGTGGTTGTTGGCAGAGGAGTCTGCAGGAGAAGGTGCCAGTGAGAATCCCGGATTCCCTTTTATACCTAAAGATCTACCGAGTGTAGGCCATTATTGTCTTATTTGCTCGTAATATGATTCTAATTATGCCACTCTCATTAGCTCCGTGTCACTTATTTAGACACCTCTCCACGGAATTTCATCCACCCAGAAACACTTTGAATGATTTACAGTATCTCTAATTTACTTCAATAGGCTTTAAAAATATTTATGTTCGGATAATTACGATGTATGCCACAGAGAGGCATGTGATGACGTACGGCCAGTCTCAGGAGTAGACAGCCAAAATATTTGAGACATCAATGCTGTTACAACAGCACATGCTTCCGCGTATTACTTGAAACGGTTTCGTAAATTTTATAATATTGCAATCTCACAAAATAATCTTGACTAAAGTAAGCGGGAGGTGAACATATCACATCTTTAGTTCACATTCACTTATCTTTAATTTTTAAAATGCTAAAACTTCGAAAAGAAATGAAATTCAAACAAAATTTAGACATTTCAATTAACAGGATTGTTTAGTAATCTTTACTCTGTGATGTGTATAGTTTTTTAAAAAAATTGCTGTCCCATTTGTTAAGGTACTGAAGCAAACTATCTAATTTTATTTTTAAATTTAATATTTCCTCTACCCGTCTAATATTAATTCAACGTAACCCGTTCCAAATTTATAAAAGAACATGGGCGCCAGGAAAATATTACGTTAATTTAATTATTAAAATTAATCTTCAACTGCTATTTCCATTAAATTAATATCCGGCTAACTGGGTCGATGAGTCTTATAACAAATAATCGCTATTGACTGCTAATAGCCGATTATTCGATCTGCCATCTGTACAGAATGGCCGAGGAATCTGAAAAGCAAATATACATTTCTAGCTACTCATTTGCTGGAATTGGCTAAATGAAAATCATCTTTTCTATTCACAGAAACTTGTAAGTTTATTCAATTTTCACTAGTAACAATACGAAACTTTCGGTCATGACCTTATATTACAGTACCCGTCTTCGCGCGCTCTATGGACCGATGTCGCCGCGTAGAACCATTTTCAATCTTCCCCGGTGTCGATGGCTCCAGGTCCAAATACCATCTTCTTTTCTTCCGTTCTGGCACAAGTGTATTCAAGTCATTGATCCTCACCGCTTCATAAGATGATAAGACTTAATTAATTTTCCTTTTAAAAGTTCCCAGTTCTTTCTACGCGTATACTTAAAATGTTAAAGTTCAGCCTACTATTATCTGCATCAAATACTCCCAGTCCTGTTGCCGAAAAATTCACCTAAGTTCACAATTCTAGCTGCTGCACTCGAAATATTTCCAAGTTCCAATTTCCGCAACTTCCATCAATATTCTAAGTCCGACAATCATACGCTCCAAAGTAAATGTTCACAATTCCTAAACTCCCAACATCAATTGTCTACACACGATCCGCACAGCACCACCGCATAAGTCGGAATGCTTCCATATTCCCCTCTTTCAGCCCTTCAAAACTCAGTCCATCGTTCTACTGTTTCTTCTTAGAAAAAATTCCATGCCTAGCCAATCCCTCAATTACTTACAAATTCAACTAGCAGCGTCCCGTGGTTCAAAGCAATGCAGTTTGTTGACCTTGACGACAACTCGTCTACCGTTGCTATGCCGCCATATTTACAAATGTCTATCCTTACAATTCACCCTGCTTACAATAAATGTGACGCAATACAAGGTCGCACATATTGGTATGTCACAGTACTGTTCCGGAATTCGCCTTGTGTTGGTCGGAGAAACCACGGAAAACTACTTCTTAGAGCAGCCGACGGCTAGAATTCTGCTCCAGACATCGACTTAATTCGACCTAGTTGACAAGTTTGGGTTGAAAATTTTGCTACTGTCGGGACTCGAACCTTGAACCTCCCGGTCAGAGGAACATCAGTTGATGCCCTGAGCCATGTGTCTCGGTCCTGGCTCGATCAGGACTTGACTTGAAGCCGTACGATTTTGAACGAATTCTTTACATTTTTTGAGTACCTTACATGAAGCCCCTGGAATATTTTAAAAATATTCACAAAAATGATTCCATATGTTTCTTTAAATTTATTTTAAGAATGGAATTAATTACGCTTATAAAAGGCGGCAATTTTCATATTACAATTTTATATACTTTTAAGTGTTTAGTTTGAACTGTCGAAAATTAGAAATCACCAATTTTTTTTTCGGCATCTTCCTAAAACTACCTTATTGAAGATTGAGTTTTTTTCTTTAATTGAAATTTGATCATTACAATCAATTTGATAATTTATGCGGTATTTATTTTTTGAAATAATTAGCGCCTTTCACGTAATTGTGAGTGAAATATGAGCGGTTTTAAAAAATAATAAAAAAGACATTTTTCTCACAAGCGGCAAAATTGTATTTTTTACTTTTCCCCTAAATAATCCATGCGTCACCTTCAATCGCCAACGCCACCTAAAATCTAAGAAGGTCGTTTCGATAAAACCTCAATACCTACAAGTAATTTCGCTATAATTTTCTTCTGTGAGGATGGCAACTCTGTTCTCAACCGTGAAACACGCGGCTGAACTGTCAATAGTGATGCTGCTTTGAACATACGATGTTAAGTTTTTCATCTCTATTATTTATTTTTTTATTTTTTTTATTATTAATTTTTTTATTTATTTTATTTATTTTTTTATTTTTTTTATTTTATTTATTATTTATTTATTTTTAATAATAAATTTGAAAACACCTACGTATCCCTACGTACTTGAAACCTATTAAATTTGAAGAATGCCAAGTGTCAGAACACTTTGTGACAGAATGTTCGGAACTAATCGAAAATGATCTTATATTAACATTAGAGAATAACGCTGGAAAACAGCTTACAGGTGATTTTTTAAGTGCATTTTTTTCATATAAGCAATACCGCCTTACTTTAATAATAACAATGCTGCCTTAATTTCAAATTTAGTTTCTTAAGTGTGCACATATGATTGAAGAATTAAATGTTATTGTTTAAGATATATTGGCAGAATTTTTGGAATTAATTGAGAACGATTTAATGTTAAGAATAGAGAATAACGCTGAAGAACAGTTTACAAAGTGATCTTTAATATGAATTTTTATGCATATTAGCAACAAAAAAATGCAAAATATATCTGTAATAAATTCTGACTATTCGCATCATCCATACCTGAAAGTATAGATTTATCACTGAAAACAATTGTAAAACAGTTTACAACGTCGGCGACGCCACATTGAACTAGTACCCAAGTACGGAGCCATATTTGTAGGATAGAGAAAGTTATGTAATGCTGCGGAAAATTGATTTCAAGATTTAAACGAAAATATACGTGTGGGGTTCCCGAACACCGAAAAAGTTTTTTTTAAATATTTTTTTTGTTTTTCAAAACGTCCGTCCGTCCGTCCGTCCGTCCGTTAGTCTCTCGTATGTGGACAACATTAGCGTCTAAACTATTCGTACAATGATTTTTGAAACTGAATACTCCCAGATCAATTGGTCCTTCCCCAAAGTTCTGCTATTTTGAAAACCATTAAGGTTTGGAGGTTCTTTATATGAAGCCCCTGGGACATTTTCAAAATTTTCTCAAAATGGGTCCAAATTTCTTCTTTAAATTTTTTGTAAGAGTAGAGTGAAATACACTTACAGAGATGGCGTAAGTCCAATTTTTACTTTTAACTTTGAATGTTTGAAAACTGCAAAAGATTGATTTTTTTTCTGCGTTTTGTACAACTACAACATTGAAGATAGAGATTTTTCTTTGAAACGAAATTTTGTTCTCTTTAATTACTTCTTTCATTAAGACTATGCGCATTTCTTTGAAAGTTTGAGTAGTTTTCGCCCAATATTGAGTAAAATATGTGCAATATTAAAAAACATGAAAAACAAAAATTTTCTCACAAACGGCTCCAATATTTTTCTTTAAAATTTGGTCGAGATACTAAATAAGATGATATTAACGCCATTTCTCTTTACACGTTTGTTTCTTCAAAAATTACACATTTAAATTTTTTTGACATATCTCTCACGTCGTTAGTATTCACATTATGGGCGATTTGTATATAGAGAACATTAGTGAATTTCTTTAATTAATTGCTTCAAATGATATAAAGTTTCTCAAAAACTAGAAAATTTTCTGTGAAAATGATCACAAATTTCCTCGTTTGCAGGTCGTTCTCGTCGGAAACGTTGAGTTCACCTGTGAAGCTGGTTGTGTAGGGCTAATGCGATTGGCGTGCTGACCGAAGAACTTGAAATCTCAGTGAGGAGAAGCTTTTGCTGGTTCCTATCACTTGTTGGTACATAATATTTCTTAGCCATTCAAAATAATGAGATAAAGTATGTAATGTTGTAGCACCACTAGTTTTATAAGCAAACTTTATTCAAAGAATTAACAGAAAAAAATTGAAGATATTTTACCGTAAATTTTGAAAATGTGTCAGGCTTCATGTAAAGTAGCGTAATGAATCAAAATTTCAGAATTTCCTTCCCTGAGTCTCGAGTTCGGCTAGATCGATCGGAAAATACTAATATTGGTGTTTTCTTCTGAATGGTTCGTACGTAAGATGGAACTTCGCACTCAAGGCGAAGAGTGAGACGGGTAGTCAGACGGGTAGTCACACGGATAGTCACACGGATAGTCACACGGATAGTCACACGGATAGTCACACGGATAGTCACACGGATAGTCACACGGATAGTCACACGGATAGTCACACGGATAGTCACACGGATAGTCACACGGATAGTCACACGGATAGTCAGACGAATAGTCAGACGGAGAGCGAGACGGAGAGCGAGACGGAGAGCGGGACGGAGAGCGGGACGGATGGCGGTCGGATACACAAACAGACACGGACAACTCATTGGTCTTGTGAATGGTTCCCAGTGAAAAGCACTATCCCCCCCCCCCCGAACATTCCGAAGCCCTATTTCGACCCTGTATTTATATGACCATGGTGGCTGTCATCTTTTCCCGCTGGTTAGTGAGATCTGGTGCCGACCTAGGTCGACTGGCGGGCATTTTCCCCAACCCGGTATCTCCCATCATCCCCCGGCTGGCACCTCTCCAGCCGGAACAATCTCAAAGTTCCCAATATGTGTGGTAGTGTAGTGCATGTGACTGTGTATGTATGTAATGGGTGAGAATACAAGGAAGAGGAAGGAAAGATCGCGCGCGGTCCATAACCCGTTCGTTAGGAGGCCAAGGAAAACTACCGAACAGAGGGGCCTGCCGCTAGAATTCTCCATCAGCGAGCCGCTGAGTTCAACCCATATATGTGGCAAGTGTCGAAAAATCTGCGACCGTCGGGACTCGAACTCTAGTACCTTCCAGTAAGAGGCATTGTATTGACATCTGTTGATACCCTGAGCCACCTTTACTGGTCCATGCATTGGAGCAGCCAAGAACGATGCTGCATCGAATTCGCGGCGTGCAATCATAGTCATTATATTCAATGCGTTTTTGTGTAGTGCTGCGTAGAAATAGAATATTGCTACCCAGTTAGGGCTTGTTATTAAGATTTGTGTGTCTTTTTTCATTAAACTAACGTGATATGTGAGAAACGTGCGTGCTGGAACTTATTTATTTTGTTATATATTTTATTAGTTAAAAGTATGTATGCCAAATTATTTTGACCCTGACTGTAAATTAGGTTGCCGGAAGTCTGGGGAAATTCTATGCAAATTTCTAGTTGAAATTATAATATAATTAGAACAAACTGTATGCAAAATGTTTGTGCTAATTTGTGACGGTAATCTAAGTAATGAAATGCTTTGGAATTATTTGGATAAATCTGGAAATATAAATATTATCATTATTATGGGAATGTCTATTTTATAGATGGTCCCTTTTCTGTGTTTCGTACGTTGAACTGTGAAAATAATACTTAATTGTTAACAATGTGACAAAACGTGAGCCTTATGTTTAGATATGTAGCCCCTGATCATCTGTGAATTAAATTGAAATTTAAGTTTCAAAAATGATATAATACATTCTAAAGAAAAAATCCTTCAAAATAAATTTGGTTTTCATTACCCCGATCGACTTATTTACAGGCGCACTGCGGGCTTTGCCGGTATACGACCCACACCGACTAGATGGGCAAGTGATGAAATGGACCGGCATTCACCCAATGAAAGAAAGTGGTCTAAACATATGTACAAATTTGTTGATTCAGAGAGAGAGAGAGGGAGGGAGGAAGGGATAAAGTATGAAATTACAGTATATACTACACATACCGCGCTTTGATTCATGGCTTTTAGTTGCCGTTATTAAACGACCTAAAATATCATTGCCAAGTCCATAATTTTACAAGTAAATAATCATATCCATTTCAATTCATTTCTCACGTTGACTCCGGATGTGCTTCTGTTGAATGTAATTCTAAGATACGTAGCGTGTGTGACCATATTTGGATTAAGTAACAAATTATTTAAGTAAACAATAATTTCTGAAGCTTCAACTAGCAAGCTTTTTGCATATATTTTTTTAATTTCTGCGTGCATTGAGTTGAAAGAAGGCGCTGTCATAATTATTGTGATAGTTGAATGGGTTCTCTTACATATAATTTCAAACTTTTCTAACCACTGATGAAATTGTACGATCGATTTGCATTTAGTTACAAAGATGAACTCGGTAAGAGCCATCTCAAATCTGCACTAGTGCTATCAAGTGGCAGAACATGTGGAACAGGAGAGTGAAAGCACTTTATCTTCCATTCGCCCACAGATTTTACTAAGGGTTGCCTGTCAGGTCAAGAGATTATGGAAGGGTTAGGGCGTATTAGGACGAGGGACTCGGAATACCTCCGCTCTCCACGAAGACGATGCAAAACATTTCGAACCACAGCCATTGTCTCCACGAACTTGGACTCCCCTGCAGCAAGCCTACGTGTCACGATCTTTAGGTTTTCCTAAGTTTACTCAATGGCTTAAGAAGTCTGCCGGGATGGCTTCAATTATTGCGTCTCCGATATAAATATAAAATCTGCTTTCTATTTTCAATTTGTTGACAATTGAGGCATTCAGGTGAAGGAGATAACTTTCGAAAGTAAAATTATTTCTTATACATTTCTTGTAAATGAGTTACAAAAGCTTTCTTTTTATTTTATAAGCATTAGAGTCCAAAAAAATTAACAATGACAATACATTCATACTTTTGTTATCTCACTGCATACGCTAGCTTTCTGTATTTATCGATTTCTTTCCTGATATGTTGTCATCATGTTGCTGGTATTGACAAACCAAACGTTTCTGGCAGATTTATCCCAGAGCGTAAATCTGATCTATTGTGCTCGGTGTTCTGTCTGTCAGAATACGGCGATCCCAGTACAACTTACGTGACTCGCTTTCAAGCACCGTTTCTGGATGATATTGATAGTACGGTGTGTGTGTCCTGCCGTAGTCTGTATTTCTTAGCGAGCTTGGTATGGATGATCCGGCCCGCTAGATCGTGTTTCGTTTTGTAGTCTTTTGGGGCTAGTGCACTGTAACACGAGATGATATGCTGGATATCTTCATGATCTCTCCCACACATTCGGTACTACCCATCACTATGTATTTCTAGGTCTTTAATTATGTATTAAAGACCGTAGTTCTTCGTTTGGGACAACCTGATCTTGGATTGATACCATAAAGTCTTCAGTCTTAGGATGCAAAAATCTTATGCTGAGCTATTTGTACGACATTTCCCCATCGACGTTTGGATTGGCAACTGCAGCAGGATATGCACCGTGGAGGGGTTTTTGTTTTCACGAATTCATTTCTTGTAAAGAAGATGACTTATGGACTGATATATTTTGTTGTTTTAGATTTAGAGGCATATAGTTGTCATCTGCCTAAGCGACCACCTTGTGGAGTTGAGAAGTATTCGCTTTCCCTGCAAAATACTTTCTCATGGCTATTATTTGCTTGGCGTGGTGGTTTGTCAACTTTATGATATCACACCCTCCCATTCGTCACGGCAGTGTCATCCTCTGGATAGCTCTTCTTGGGAGGTAGAAACCAACACATTTCATTTGGACTCGAGCCTGTCTTTCCAATTCCGCTAGATCTGTTGCGGACCATTTTAGAATCCCCATCGAAAATGTGATAATGGGAAGAGTGTATGTGTTGATGGCAACTGTGAGGCTTCTAGAATTGAGAGAAGTTCTTAAAACATCCTTGAGTCTGTTTGTGAGCTCAATTATTGTTGTTCCCTCCAGCATGTGATGTGCTAACATACATCCTTGTTGTGTATCAAGATATTTGTATAACTCATTGGTTTCCAGAGCGGATATTACCTCTCCACTTTGTCTCGTTTCTAGCTTCATTGGGGAGTTTACGCTTCCGTATTTCTTGAATTTTGCATTTATCAATCCCCAACTGCATATTAATGTCTCTGGAAAATTCTTCAGTGGATTTATTTTCATGTCTAGGCCACGCATTGTACCCTCGCCGCCACTTAAAATGAGTATCGGCCAAAGTCCCAGTCGTTCTGCACATTCTGGCAGCACTGAACGGAGGATAATGCCATCTGATTCTTTCATAGTTTACTATTAAAAACAACATTCTCAACCAACTGCCAACGTCTGAGATGTTGGTAGGGTAGCTTTCCCCTAGATTTCCCCCAATCATGTTCTCTAGCACGGAGGTTCCCTGTGAAAGGTGTATTTATCCCAAGAGTTGCAAGGAGGAAGCGGAGGAAGTCGAACTGCGTTGTAATGCAAGCCATTCGATCGCATACAAGAAATATATCAATAAACATAATGTCATACATTACGGCATAAAAGGTTCAGCAAATGCAATAGAATTAGTGGATTTGAAAACGTTCAGTTACATTGTTGACATTATCAAGAATTACTTACGAAAAATCAAGTGAATACCATCTCCTCTTTTAATGCAAGATAACTTAAGTATGTGAACAAATATTACGAAACCGCGACGAAGAAATGAAGTGTGCTAAAGCGGCTCCGGTATCGAAAAAATATTTGGGAGTGAGAAGTTTTGGCGAAGTAATAGTGTTCAAATATCAATGTTTACGAAATTTAACATTTCAGCAACAATTAAACTAGCTATTTACTTATAATTATGCATCTCTTGTTAAAATTGTTATTTTGCAATATTCACCTCAGAGACAATTTGAGGACCCTCCCGGGCCGTATAGCGCACGTTTGGTATTTTTTTATTAAATTGTTAATTGTTGTAAAATTGTTATTTCTTAGTTTTCGGTTCATTGGGGAACCCTTCCTACTTCAGAATTGCAAAAATTAGAAATTGTTTATAAAGGCTCTAACCCGATAAGGGGGTTTCCGGCCTTAGTTTGCAACTGAACTCAGATTTTTTTCCATATGTTTGGATGTAGAAAATGTTATTATTTTCTAAATATGTGGCTAAAATATCCACATGGTAGGTACTTACAGCAAAAAAACAGCTTTTTCATATTTAATTTAAGAAAACAATCATTTTATGGCGTTTATTTTATTTCTTTGCTTCGGATATGAACTTTGCCGTAATAATTGATTAAAAATTGACTTGTATATGCCTTTCAATTCATAATCAGTAATAAATTCATTAAAATATTTTTTCTATAAAATGTTAACCAAAACAATTATTTTTAAATACAAATCCACATAGTTCATAAGCTTCCAGAAGCAGTTTACGATGGTGCTACTTATGAAATGTAGACAATATCATATGCTTTTGAATTCTCAAACCGACTCCAGGATTTGATTTACGACCTGGCGTGCCGATTTTCTAACCATGCTTTTTTACGATATCCATATCTTAAATAATATAATGTTTTAATGTTTATAAAATATGTAATATTGTCAAAAGTGATAAAAAATATTAGAAAATGTCTTAGTATTGTTTGCAATCTTTATTACACATTGAATAATATTTTTTATTCAAAATAAAAATGCTTTATATGTCATGATATACACGTAAATATACAAACTAACAATATTTTAGTCATCATCACTATCTTCGTTGATTAAAGGTTCAATATTTGTATCAATAAAAATCCTACATGAAATTGCAGCGGGCGTGACAATACGCGACAAGTACCTTGCATGAGACAAGAAGTAAATGATAATCGCAACATGAGAACGGCAAGCAATGATTCCCCAACCATTTGAGCAATCATATGTATACTGCAGAATACTGTCAATCCCGGATGAATCCGACTTGTATTCAACGTACACTTTATACTGCTTTCGATTGATGTGTCGCAGCAGGATGTTTAATTTCAATACATTTTTCCAGGTTTATAGTAGTTAATATTAATCGCATCATTATCCCTCATAATTTCAGCAAGGGAAGAAACCGATTGAGCTAGTGGGTACCGTCCCGTAAAAAAAAAAAATTATTCTCGTTCAGTCAATTCAGGGAAGTTGAAAGTCTCCGAAGAAGAAATTTCTTTAAAAATGGTACGATGTTTGCCCCAGCAATCAACCTTTGCTGTAAGAGTATTGTGGAAATCATTTCAAGCATTAAATGTGACTTACAATTTCTTCCTTAAATCCTTTGTCAGAATTCAACCGTTTCCCACACAAGTTGTTGATTAAACACGCTATTTGAACACAAGTTCCTACAACAGGTAATAGTTTATTGTCTAGCTGATGGTGTAATAATTTATAATTAAACCAAGATTTTTTCATTTGATACTTTAACTAGCATGGCCAGTTTCTTTGAACTGTACAGTTTTGGGATTCTCGGTCTCAGATGAGGATCCATCCCCCACATTCGATAATTGCCTGTCGATATTGTGATTCAAGGTCTTCATGTAGATGATCTCTAGGCATATCTTGTTCTGAAAGCTCAATGAACAGAGTATCTTGCGAGCCTTGAGGAGGGACATGAATTTGTGGTATTGGAGTTATTGCAAGTTCTATGTTTCCTTGCGTCTCTAATCGTACTTGTACTTCCCCTTTAATCTCATATTTGCCGGTTTTACTTAGCGCTCTTCTTTTAGTAATGTATAATTTTAAATCTTCTTTTTGTAATGTATACAATTAATATTAAACACTTTTTTTTATAAAAATAATTTAGTTTCCAGGAGAGCTACTATTACATTGATATATTAGTCAATTATTACCTAGGTTTTCAAATGGCTGCTTCTTTTTAACAAATCAATGCACTTCCTATCAATAAGAACATCTCTCTTCTTCTCGCTCTTCATTGTAGTTTGGAGTTTTGGCCGAAGTATCTAGTCGCTATTCTAGCGGCTTTGTCAACTAAGCTACAGCGCCTTATCCCCCCCTTCCCTGTATAGTCGAAGAAGACGGAAGCTCTACAGATTTCAATGAAGATATGCCCAGAATGTTAAGATACGTATTATATTTCCGGTAGAATCAATAGAATCTGACCCGGTGTACGCTCTTTTGCACCGATCTTTTGATACATCTTACAGAGATTATTAAGATCGTGTAGATCTTTGGCAGATTTAATATGATCCAATGTAAGCGAGGGCGATATATTTTCTCATACCTTAATTACGAAGAAACGAATACCAAGTTCCTAATTCTTCAGAAATACTTCGTTTTTGTGTAATGGTCAGTGGATGAAACTGGGAGTTTATCTCGCATTTGTGAACGAAGAAGTTGTAGTGCATCATGCGCGTCGTATGTGATATTTGATGTAGGATTAGGATCGAAGATATCGTAAGATAGTCATAGACACTGACCATATACTAGCTCTGCAGAAGTAGTCGTGTGATCCTGGTCTAATCGCTCAACGAATTCCCAAACAATAATAGGAATTTGATCGGATTAGAACTGAATGTTAAGATATAGTAAAGCGTTTTTGACGGAACAGCGCAGTCTTTCAATGCCGTTGCTTTGTGGGCGCTAAGAAGTGGTACGGTGGTGACAAATTCCCAATAGACGGCAAAGACATTAAAAAAAGAAGATACAAATTGTCTTCCTTAATCTGCAGTGATTGTTTGGGAGACGCCAAAATGTCCATCCCATGGTGATAGAAAGGCGGCGACGACTTTGTTTCCCGTGATTCGTGTTTTCAAAATGTTCCACGACTGTTGGCATACAGACAAAATAACACAGAGAATGTAAGTATATTTTGTATCAAGTTTCCACATAGTCCTCCTGTAATTTAATACAACCCTTGCAACAAGTGTACAGGTCCTCAAACGCCTTCTGAAATGCCTTTCAACACTATTTAGTTCTGTTGTCACTGCTGCTTCGATGGCCTCTACCGACTCGTACCGCTCTCCTTTCATTATCAACTAGCTGACCCGGCGAACTCTGTTCCGCCTTAACAGCCGGTCCCATCTTTTTCTCGCGTCGCACTCACTGTGAGAAACTGTACTATCCTTGTTGCACTGCGTACGTGTAAAAACGTGCGTTCTCACACAGGAACGCTGTCGAACGGGATAAACAGTATCCTATGTCCGTCTCCTGGCTCTAAGCTTCCTGCTCACCAAATCGGTACAGTCGTTCTTGAGTTATACATAGTGTAACTAACACGACTATATACAGATATAACGGCGAACGAAAGGCGGCTATCATTATCGCCTTCTGTTATCAGTGCGGCGTTACAACAATGCGTTACAACAGGCAACAATGACTGCTAACATGCAAAATCACTCGAAAACGTGCGAAAACGTGCGTTCTCACACAGGAACGCTGTCGAACGGGATAAACAGTATCCTATGTCCGTCTCGTGGCTCTAAGCTTCCTGCTCACCAATTTTCAGCCAAATTGGTACAGCCGTTCTTGAGTCATAAATAGGGTAACTAACACGACTTTCTTTTATATATATATATATATATATATATATATATATATATATATATATATATATATATATATATATATATATAATCAACTTTAGGAACGAAAAGTAGCGAAAAGAAGAAAAGCTAGAAAGCTAGAAAAGAACGAAAAGTAGCGGAACGAATATATATATATATATATATATATATATATATATATATATATATATATATATATATATATATATATATATAATCAACTTTAGGAACGAAAAGTAGCCGGGCGGGAATAAATTTGGAGAATACGGAGAGTGTTTGATGCTAACTACGCACCTTATTGCTAAAAATTGCTGCACAATGATGGACGTGTGAGTCGGTGCGTTGTCCAAGAGACAACTATTAACATTGTCCAGTAAATCGGACCTCGCACGCCGCACTCTTCGCAGAAGTTGATTAAAAACATCTTTTTAGAATTATCGTTGAATGATGTCCCGGCTATCAAAAAAGGTGATAAACATCGTTGTTAGCACATCGGCGGCCAAAATTGATTCAAATTTGGCGCCGTACTTTGAAACCTATCATTATAACAATTCCTTGCCGCTATTTAACAGCAAAGAGCATGTATTTTTAAACGTCCCGCGTCTGACTTAAAGTTTCGGGTTACTCGACTCGCCTCGCGCAAGTAAAACACAGTTAAGATGCCCGTATATATGGTACTGACTATTAATTTAATTATGTAGGGTTGGTACTGCGACCTCAGCTGAGATGTTTTAGCGCGCAAAAGCATTCTCATTGTCGCGATTTCGAAGCAATACAACGACTTTATGATATATTGTTGGGTGTTATTGTTGTAGAATCTTGCAGCCGTGTGTATGCACAAAAAATCGCCTCGTCAGTAAAAAGGCCTGGTAATTCACATCTGGGCGGCATTGAAGATATTAAATTGTAACTTCATTTTCTGTGCACGTCTTCTAGAATTCAGTGGGAAATACAATTATTCAAATTATCGTTTCAATGTTGTCGCGGTAGGAAGTATTATTCCAAAGGGCAACATGGATACGAGCCAAAATTAATTGCTCATTTATCCTTGAAAATAGATTTTATTACATGGGAGTTGTTTTTTTTAATAATTTAAGTAGTATATGACTTAGTGTAGGGATCACAGAATTTTGAAAATGTGCATACAATTCACTTTTCCCCATAGCACGTCATACGCAGTTTGAACTGTTTTTGACGAAAAATAAATAAATAAATAAATAAATAAATTTGACTAGTGGTAGCAATGGGTGCTTGAGCGCCCAAAAAGGCGATAGCAAGCTGAAATGGTCTGTCGCATGAATTATAATAGAAAACAATCTTCTGTTCGTCTAGGAAAACATTGACAAGAAGGTGAAATTGACAAGTTTCTTCCATCATCAATACTTATCAGGCTGAGATAAACTAATAGTTCTCGAATAGTTGTTTTTCAGCGTTTTTCCTAGAGGCAAGCTAGGAAGTGGGTAACCACGCTTTGCGAGTAATCCATAATCCATCTATCATTCTATTGCTCTCCCAAACAGTTCTATTGAAGCTATCTTGCGGCGTTAACAATCGTTTTTATTTTCTATTTGAACACTCTCACTTTAATCCGTCGATTCTTTTTTGGACTTGTCCAGCCAGCTCAGCTCAGCCACTCTGACGTTTTATTTCCGGATCATATTGCAGACACCAAATTTCATCTCTGGCAACAATGTTTTGCAAACAATTTGTGTCTTAGCCATGGCAAACAAATCTTGACCGAGATATGGGGTCATTGACCCAGAAGCGACAATACTTGTTAAAGGTGGTTAAGAATTATACAACCAAACAATAATACATTAAATATCATTGTTAAAATTAATATTACTTACCTTTTCCTTTTTGGAGCTCGGTACAGACTCTAATTGTTTAGAAACAGTTATGGAGCAGAAAAGATTTTACTTGGAACTCAAACTTGTGTATCGATTTTAATGTTTCATACCATCAGGCAATGTGTTGTGATATAATGTAGATGTATTATATGTGAATTTTTTATAGTGATCTGTTGATACTCTCGCATGACAATGTGTTTAATACAGTTGAGTGTTATAGACAGCGGCGTTTACTGAAAATATATTCCCAAATATATTCCGTGCAAGTCATTTTTTTCACAAATACCACTGATTCGAAAAAGAATAAACAAGGTAATGATAAAACTCCTAGATAATTAGAGAGAATAAAGAATAGAGAATAAAAATTAATAAATGATAAAGATTAATAAAGAGTCAGAATCTACTTGGCAGTCCGGGAAGACGCCAAAATATATGCTGAGGAAGGTCGCAGAAAGTCGGCCGAAACATTGGCATCTGCGCCTAGGTCGCGACTTCTCTCTAGCAGCCAAGTAGACATTATATACTTTTTCCGTTGGTTAGACGACTTCTTGTCACATATTCGATCGCTGTGCGAAATATATTCTTCGGCCCGCCCGATGAACCAGCTGTTAATGCTTCAATATGAGTCCAGAGTTCTGCTATTAAGAGGTTAGAGAAACTTTTCACGAGTTAGAGACTACATTATTTCGATATCGTGACTAAAATGAAAATTACAATGAAATGATTTTTTTAAATTAAAAAATAAAGATAAAATGAGTCGATAAAAATCGTTCCGAAAAGCTAATTAAAACATGTACGCACGTTAATTAAGCTATCAAAGACATGCAAAGGGACACGCTTACCGAATTCGAAAGAGTCCGCGTTGTTTACCATCATCACGGTTTTAATTAAACTTACTGGACGAAATTTTAATAAAAAAATTGTGTGTGCGTATAATATTTCTTACAAAGAGTGTTTTACAATGTACTTTTCTAACATTCCAATTATGTAACTACATTGGTTTCGTGCAAAACAATGAACAATTGCATTCAACAGCGGAATTGACAAAAATAGTAGAAAGTGCAGTAGGTAAGAGAAGGTGGTCAATGTTTGTGAAATGAATACTAAACATTTTTTCCTTACTGACCACGCATGCCACTTCAATGTGCATTAATGAGTGTCAAAAAATTATTGAACTTCATTACCACCCTAGTGCGGTAATGGCATACGAGTAGGGTTATTCTGAGACGAGCACTATTCCATGGTCTACTATTGAGAATAACAATAATTATTCAAATAATTTATTATGAAAATAACTTTGTTAACAATTTTTCAAATTACAATAATATGTTTTAATTACTTATTATATACATTAACAACAAATTTCTTGCAATTCGAAATTGTAATTCCTGATGATGTTGAAGCCTGTTTATTCATATTAGTCTTTGAAATACTATTGTCCCCATAATTTTCATAGCTATTTGTTTCTTGTTTTCTACTGACGATTCCACATACCCTTCTGCAACAAAAGACGACTTCCATCCACCGTGCCTATTCAGCATATCCATTTTGTGACATACCAATGTGTGGGACCTTGTATTGCGTCACATTTATTGTAAACAGGGTGAATTGTAAGGATAGACATTTTTAATATGGCGGCATAGCAACGGTAGACGAGTTGTCGTCAAGGTCAACAAACTGCATTGCTTTGAACCACGGGACGCGGCTAGTTGACAAAGTAAACTGTTTGGGGATTGGCCGAGAAAGCAATGACAGTCTGGGGCGCGGCTAGTTGAATTTGTAAGTAATTGAGGGACTGGCTAGGCATGGAATTTTTTCTGACAAGAAACTGTAGCAAGACGGACCGAAGTTTGAAGGGCTGAAAGAGGGAAATATGGAAGCATTCCGACTTATGCGGTGGTGCTGTGCGGATCGTGTGTAGACAATTGATGTTGGGAGTTTAGGAATTGTGAACATTTACTTTGGAGCGTATGATTGTCGGACTTAGAATATTGATGGAAGGTGCGGAAATTGGAACTTGCAAATATTTTGAGTGCAGCAGCTAGAATTGTGAACTTAGGTGTGAATTTGTCGGCAACAGGACTGGGAGTATTTGATGCAGATAATAGTAGGCTGAACTTTAACATTTTAAGTATACGCGTAGAAAGAACTGGGAACTTTTAAAAGGAAAATTAATTAAGTCTTATCATCTTATGAAGCGGTGAGGATCAGTGATTTGAATACACTTGTGCCAGAACGGAAGAAAAGAAGATGGTATTTGGACCTGGAGCCATCCACACCGGGGAAGATTGAAAATGGTTCTACGCGGCGACATCGGTCCATAGAGCGCGCGAAGACGGGTACTGTAATATAAGGTCATGACCGAAAGTTTCGTATTGTTGCTAGTGAAAATTGAATAAACTTACAAGTTTCTGTGAATAGGAAAGATGATTTTCATTTAGCCAATTCCAGCAAATGAGTAGCTAGAAATGTATATTTGCTTTTCAGATTCCTCGGCCATTCTGTACAGATGGCAGATCAAATAATCGGCTATTAGCAGTCAATAGCGATTATTTCTTATTAGACCCATCGACCCAGTTAGGCGGATATTAATTTAATGGAAATAGCAGTTGAAGAGTAATTTTAATAATTGAATTAACGTAATCTTTTCCTGGCGCCCATATTCTTTTATAAATTTGGAACGGGTTACATTGAATTAATATTAGAAGGGCAGAGGAAATATTTAATTTAAAAATAAAATCAGACGGTTTGTTTCAATATCAGCACTTGTATTTGCTAGTAATGAAGCGGACGATCGCCGAAAACAATGTCCTGTAAATCTTTCAGGGTTCGGCAAACCAAGATACTTTGCTATTAGCTTCGGAATGCCTTCAAAAGTATTTATTCCAACAGGTTGGCAAGTACATTTTCCATTTTTGTAAAATACAATGAAACGATCGTGCTTGACACTTTCAGGCCGAAGGCGAAAATATTTACGAAATGTTTCTAAACAGTTAAATTCTTTAATATTCCCTTCACTAATTACAAATTATCTCGCAATGAAAGTCTTACTGTTTGGTATATTAATTAAAATACATGTTTGTCTATCCTCTATATCACTTATTTTAAGATTCTTTAACTCATCTCTACGGCAAGCGCCAAATATACCAATTATTAAGGTCACCTTCATCAACGAATAATTATCATCGTCAGCTTCTATTAAAAATTTACGTATGTCTTCTTTTGAAAATATCTTTGACTTTTTTGTTTTATATCCTTCACTTTTCCTT
The DNA here is from genome assembly GCA_011170035.1 of Teleogryllus occipitalis. Lineage (NCBI taxonomy): Eukaryota > Metazoa > Arthropoda > Insecta > Orthoptera > Gryllidae > Teleogryllus > Teleogryllus occipitalis. Next base: position 24,934 of record BLKR01015782.1, on the reverse strand, counting down.
TTTAAAAATGCTAACAACTGGGTAAACTTACTTATATCAATATTATCCTTAACTAATAAAGTACTCTTCAGCATAGAAAAGTGGGTCCAAAGACTACTCGGTTTTTTCTTTTCTGACTTGCCGGAAAAGTAAGCCATTAAAACTTTCTCTGATATGCAATGAACGTTTTTGTTTTCACACCAATCGTTAAAAATTGAGTACTCACGCTCATATTTCTTCTTTGATTTGTGTGGTACCAAAGAATCTATAGCAGCATTTGCTGCTATTTCGATTTCTGAGTCTAAACTGCATTCGCTCATGTTGTCGAAATGTGTACACCATGTGCGTTTCAATTGTTCTCCTTGTTAAGAACAGTGTCGCCACTTAAAGGGGAAAAATGTGAATACTAAATAAAAATTTTAATCTTAAATCTAAGAAATTTTTACAAAGTGGATAAAACGTTGTACGATATTCGTGTCGTAACATCTGATCACAATACTCAATTGGTTATCAAACTCGGCCTAACGGCCTCGTTTGGCAATTTTCCAATCTCGTACTGTAATCAGATGTATTACGACACTGATATCGTAAATAACTATTATCGCCATAATAGTCGACCCGTAATAACTGTTATTAATAACAGTTGAAAAATAACAGGTTCACCTTACATGGCCAACTGCTAAGAGTTAAATCAGTGGTGGTAACTGCTAAGAATTAAACCACGCAAAACGAATAACATTGATAGCACCGTAAAGCTTGTGTAGCTACCTAACGACACTTGCTTGCACTACTTTCCCAAACATGTTTGGCCAGAGAAACAGCTAATATGAACGACACTGGATGAACGGCCATGGAATAATAGTAATTGACATGATTAGTAGCAAATGTGTATAGAATATTACTAAAATAACAGTGATTCGTGATTGGGGTCGTGCAAGTTTCCTGGATACGCGAGTACGGTGGTCGTGCAACTCGTGCAAGTTTCCTGTATACGCGAGTTTCCTAGCCCTTGTCCTGCGTTGGTTAGCACGCCCGGTTGTATTACTTCGGTCCAGGGCTCGCCACTCCGTAGCGGTCGGCAGTAAAAATCTACTCCCAAATTGAACAATTTAGAAATCCGCCATTTGGATGGCAGGGAAGTGCGGGAATTCAAATATTGTTCTTTACTTACGAAGAAAATGCGATATGCGTACTAAAATTTGCGGTTCTTATATATTTAAACAATATATATTTTTTGGAAATAATATTTTCGAAACAGAAGTTAAGGGAAACTGTATTTAAGTAATAAAATGTATTCCTTGGATACATTTCAACAACTCCAAAATTTTGCTCTTTTCATCTTGTTCGTAAATTCTGCCACGCGGTTCCTAGTTTCACCTTTCTTTGCGTCAAGTTTTTGGTTTGCCCTATTCACTTCTTAACATTACTGAAAATTTTCACTCCTACTTAATTGTACCACTTCTATACATTTCTTATGAAATCGTTTTTATAGCAGTAACACCCATCGTTCTAATCAGATTACACTTCTCCCTCAACTATGTGTTTTTTTAATGTTAAATATTTCTAAAATATTTCACAATCATGGCTTTTTTGTCATCATCTGAATATTACATTTACTATTTCGATTATCAAGGACTCTATTACGAATAATTTCTGCATTGCATTTACATCGTCTTACTTATTCAAACTTCAATTTTCTGTTTTTCTTTTTCCTTTTCTACTATTTCATGTTATATATGGATGAAGACTGATTTTTCAATAATAGAAAAAAATGATTTTAATATAAAATATATCAAACAAGAATATAGTTTGTGCAGTGATGTAAAGTTGTAATGGGTTCTAACTAAGACAATTAATGGAGGAAGGGTAGAAATTATCTCATTGAACCGCTTTTACCCTCTTTAAACACAATTCTTTATTTAAAATAAGAAACATAAATGTTTAGGAGAAAGGTACATAATTATTAATGGCAATCACAAGCATTTGCATGTCACAGGAACACGCCAGCGAAACATAATTTTCTTCCTATTTTCATTTTTTACCACATACAAATTTATGCAGAACTTGAATGCGCCATTGTAACTGCATTTATTTATAAATAAATTCCGACAACGAGACTCACAGGATGCATATAATATAGTAATTTATTACAAGTCAAGTTAAATGTTCTTTATTCATAAAAATATGGAATGCATACATTAGACAACATGCCACGAAGAATTTGTTTTCAAAATTCCACATAATAAATTGAAATTATGTCAAACTGTATAAAATCTCTAGACAACTTCACATACCACACTCACATTATACTGTACTATTATCCGAATAAAAGAAGAATGTTGTTGACAGTTCGCGGTAACATGGTGACGTCAGCTCCGTAACCTAGGCAACAGCGAATCAGAAGTATCGCCATTTGCCCGATGTTGTCACGTTTGAACTGCGAAATGAATCGCGTATATTTAGGGAGTGTGGCAAACTATCGTTCAACAGAGCAGTTTGGGAGTAATTGGCGAAGGATGAGAAAATGTAAGTTCCTTATTTATTTTCTTTCTTTTACGTGTTACAATTTTTCCCGATTTCTCTCAGCTGTTCGTCTTATTGTTCAAAGCACGTGGTAGAGCGCGCAGTATGCGGCAACGCCGCCCCCTCCACACCGAACTGTCAACCACATTCTTCTTTTATTCGAAGATTATATCTGCTGATCCCTTTTGCCACCCAAATGGCGGCGACGGGACTCTTCAATTTGAGAGTGGAACAGTAGCGATCATGTAACATCTAGCGTCTTCTTCAGATACTATATCCATGCTTAGGTCCGATTTCGAATGGCACGTGCCAGTTTACAATGCCAGTGCACAATGTACAGGCCTGCCCAGCAGGGATCGGGGGGAATGCCCTGCTCTAGTTTTGCCCACGTCGGGAGCTTACAGCATAAGCCCCGAACTCGGTGTCAATATTTACGCACTTACTACTGTTCTTTCATCGAGTGCGGCAGGTTTGCGACAGCTCTTCTCATTTAAAAGAAAGTTCATTGAACGATCTCAACAAGTAGTCGTCACAAAAGAGCGTTAACTGTGTAAAATGACGTAGAGCGTGACGGCGCTCACGATCACAAAAGTTCGAACAAATCAAGCTGTGGGGCGTGGCTGTTGTCACAACAATATATGGCCATCCGGCCTGAAACTACAAAAATTTAAAAACACGCAGGGACGCAATTCCGCCTCCTGCGTTCCGCTCTCGCGAGTCACCACGCACAAGTGCTTTCTTCTCTCTTATCCAAATCCTACGCTACTCCTTTGTTTCTGAACCAGCAGCGTCGGGATTGGCCTAAACCACGGCCACCTTTGGTACAGGCCGGAGTGTGAAGATTTGACAATGCTGTCCGATGCGAATCCGATGAACCTGGTGCAGACACAGACAGCAGCAGAAATAATTCAAGTAAATAGTGTTTGTTCAGTGTTTTGCAATTGTATAGCGTGAGATCATAGTACAACTCGTTTTCTTTGCATTATCTCGAATTCGCTGGTGTGTTGTTCATTGGAATCTTTCAACTTGAATTACACGTGGCGTTGCAGTTACATGTAGTCGCGAACTCGAAGGTTGAGTTGTATAATTACAGTTTTAATGCCTGTTCATAGCTTGGGTTAGAACAAACGTGTCTTCCACGCACGTTGTATATAGTAGTGAAGATATTTACATACTGTCGAATTTCTATATTATGTCATTCATAAATAATATAAGCTTATTAACTTCATAACCTATATGTTTACACTTAAGTGAAATTTGTTTCATCGCAGATGTCCGGTAAATGTTGACAATCTTGGGAAGTAAGTATTTGGATATGGAAGTTGAGAAGTCTTCCCATGTATACATGTATCTTTAGTTACGCAGTATTTTCTTTAAAATGTAAAATCGTATATTTGCATGATTCCTTGTCCTTCTAACTTGGAATCAGATTATTCTACACATTCCAATGAATCTTATATAAGTGATGTTAATCTTGGTTGTAGATTTGTATCAATGTCACGTTTGTCACCATGTTGAAAGTCACGTTTTCTGTGCTAGTTCTGAATTAATTTCAGAGAAATATGAAGACTTTTTACCTAATGGTAATCAAAAATAAGTCATGTGTTTGTCAAGCATGGAGAGTTTGCTCTGAGATGCACAGCTTTGAAACTGCATAAATTTGAAGGTTTGCACAGACGTTGGCTGTTTTTATAAGAATTATAAAATAAATTCATTTAAAAGTATAATGTAACAACCTAAGTTGCATTGAAGTTTTTGTAAAAAAATTGATTTGTTTAAAATTATTTTCAAAAATTGTTTATAAATAACACAATATTATTCTGCAATATTGTAAGCCATAGGTTTGAAAAAATTGTTCAAATGCATATTTAACAGTACAGATTTCACAAACAATGTAGGTATCTTGATTTTTTTTTCATATTCTTTATGTTCTCAGTTGGTTCGTAAAAGGTTTTTGTTTGAATACAAGAACGAACTTTTAATTGGTTTAGGTAAAACCCGAATGTAGGATATTTTATTATTCTGGTGACGAGCATACTTGCATTATCATGAAGTGTGTATTATCGGCTTCTAGGACTCCATCGGATTGAAACTTGTGGAGTTAACAGTGTTGCCGGTTTGTACATTCCGGCCTGAACTGAAGGTGACCGTACCAAAACCTATTGCGTATTATATTAATTTTGTCGAATGCTCGCATTATGAGTTTCTTCCAGTGTAAATTTCCATTGCACTCTCTTTCTGGCAGTTTGTTTATCTTATTGTAAACTGCGCAATTGTGCAGCTGCAGGAAGGGAGGATGCAGAACACATTTTCTTCTTCGGTCCCCGATTCGAAGAAGAGAGGACACATCTCTGCCGGCAGCTCGGAGAGCAAATGCAGTCCGAGAACATTGTAAGGGGAACGCTGGCTTCATATAAGGGAGAAGTGGAAAGTAGTGGCGGGTTTCTTGGCTCAAATAATAAAGAGGTTAAGACTAGTAGTGGATGAGAATGCTGTCCTAAGATGATGCCCTAAGAGAATGATGTCCTAAGAGGCTAGGGAATGCACGCCCTATTCACCCCTGCGAAGTAATGCCTAATGGCGGTTCCGTGGAGGTGAAGAAGCCTATGGAGGTGGTTTTAAAAGTGAGTAAAAATCTCGTACTACATTTGTGGTACAAACCACATGGTGTCTTTTGAAGATTTTCACCTACTCTCGTAAGAAAAAAAGATGGCTGGGAGGCTGCTTCCACAACACGGTGTGCTTTGTTTCTGGACTGAGCTCTCCGGGGATGAGGTGAGTGTGGGTGGGTGGGTCGGGCGGGGCTTCGGCGAGCGGGTGAGCCGTACAGAAAAAAATGTTGACGGGGTGTCTGAAGGGGTCCAGAAAGAGGATCGGTTCTGAATTGGCGGCGTCCGAGGGAAGAGGCTGCAAGCAAGTTGGAACTTGCACGAGGGCGTAATAATTTCCTTCGTCTACTGAACTAACGAAATCGAATATTATTGAGCAAGGTTTTAATTATTTTCTAGAGATCGCGGGTTACTGGCACCTATGTGCCGCCACAATATACAAAAGCCTCCGCACAAAGCGATTTCTGTAACCCAAGAAGTCACATTATGATCTCGTACCATATCCGATGTAAGACTGCCTTTAGGATGTAGAATCGCATCCACTCGAGATTCAATGAGATTGTGAAAGGTATCTGTATTTTTCTGTGTTGACGTTTCTGAATTTTTCTAGGTGGACGGAGAGAGTTTAACATTTTTCGACTTTAGTGTCTTCTAAACCGTGTGCATAATTTCTAAATCAATTATATTTTTCCATACATCTCTTTTCATGCTTTCAAAGATGTCTATTAGTATGAAAATAAAATTTTGCCTCATCTCTAGGATGAATTTTATAGCAGGAATTTTTTACATCTCCAAAAGAGTTGGGAAACTTATTAGTAACATTTTAAATTAAAGAACAATTTGAATTGGAGTTTGTTTGGAAAGATTCTGATCTCTCTTAGATTGTCAGTGTGAAGATTTTCTGAGATAAGAGCTCGAATAACAATATTGATCTTTTACATTTTCTAAATCTTACCAGCGCTTTTAATCACAGTAAAATTAACAATTTTGAATTATAGTGAACTGAAAGACTATGGTTCACCGTCGCCGTGAGATTACAACGACACTAGGGATATGGGAAGAAATATCAGGAAAGGGGCAAAATCTTAAATACTATGTACTAGAAGGATATGAAATAGCAAACGCCATTCCATATTCTAGACTTCTCACTGAATTCTTTTTTAAATGCGCAGACTTTGTTTTTAAAGGGAGGAAATAAGTTCTTTAAATCTTCCAAGGCAAGAGGGATGACATAAAAAATTGTTTTTTCTTGTAATAATTTATTAATATTCATGCAAATTGTCAGTTAGTATATTAAGTATCTTTACAAATTTCAAAGACATATGTATTAGTTTTTCTTATTACATACATTCACAACAAAAGTACAATTAAAATTAAACATTTCAACAAGATTCATCAGTTCTGGATTTTTAAATTTATCCACAGCGTTAGTATCGCTAGATTTTATTAGATAAATATTTTTTAAATTTTGAGTTGTAATATGAAATCCAATTAATTCGAGTACATTTTATTCTGCAGCTTTGTAACGATCTTTCAAAAGTCTTCATTCCCTGTGGACCTGCACAAACATAAAAAGATAATCTTAGAACATTTAGTCATCGAAGCTGGAGTAACAGTTCTCCAGTTCTTGAAAAGTAAGGAATGCCAATGTTTTCCTGGATTATTCACTTTTTTATTTGAAGGGAAAACCTTGTATGATATTTGTTTTTGTATGGAAACATATACGAAAGAGTTCAGTGAAAGTCTACCAAAACTCAACAAAGTTTTTAAATATTGTCTAATAGACTGCTTCTGCCGAAAGTAATATACTAAAAGTACTGAATTACTAATTTTTCAGAATATAATTAAGAAAACAATTCGAGTTGATATTTAACATTTCTTTAAATACATTAATGTATTGCTGGCATTCCACTAAAACATATGAGTACATTTGTTATTACCTGATTTTACATCTGTTTGCTACATGTGAAATAACAAGTAAAGAATAATAATTGTGATAAAAAATTACATTTTATAAAATATATATTAAATTAATCCCCAATAGTCATCACCTGTAATTTTAAATAAAAATTGACAATGAGCAATCCTAACGATTTTTTAAATTTGATAATACCTCAATATTAATTTGAAATATTTGTAAAGCTAGTTCTAGACATGCATCGTAATGTAAATCGTATTTACATAATATTTACATTAAAGAGTATTAAAGGCTTGATAATATAGAGAAAGATGAATAATTACGTTAAAATATAAAAACTTTATTCTTGTTTTCCCAATGTTTCGGCACGTACGCCGACATTTGTAAATGTTATTTTGATTAAATAGTAGAACATCTCTATAATTGATAATTTTGAAGTTATATATGTACACTACTGTGAACATCATTACAAACAAGTATATCTTGTACAAACTTGAATTTTCAATGAATGTTGATGTATTGTTAGCTTAATGAAAGGTTTCTATTAAGGTGAAGAGAAACCCAAAATATTGGAAAGAAACGTTGGCAAAATAATAATAAAGAAAAAATAAAATTTATTCGACAACTAAGAATTGAATGTTTTCAACTGATCCATTTGAAAAATATGTACTTGATCGTGAATGAATATATAAAGCTTTAAATAATCATTACTATTCTATTCTAGACGTAGGGAAACACAAAATTTGAAATGCATGTTCTAAATGAAAAGTTCACAAAGTGACTTCCCTTTGTAACTGAGCTAAATAATTACGTTAAAATATAACAACAGTATACTCACGTGAATGACGTTGTTGAGTAAGAAGCGAGTGTCAGTCTCCAGATCAAAATCTTTCAAGCTAGCGCCCGATGGCACCAGCGCCCGCAGACCGGATGGAGTTGGCATTTGCCACCGACACCGGATACTTTGGCACCTCCTCCACTACAACCACAGGAACCTCCTCCACTCTTACAGGCTTCACCACCTCGTATGCAGGAACCAAGTAATCAATTGCATTTGAATTCGCCAGAGAGTGGCCAAAAGCATTGGCGTTAGACAAACTTGCTCCTAGGGAATTGGCGTTTGCCAAACCACCGCCTAGAGAATTGGCGTTGGCCAAACCACCTCCAAAGGCATTGGCGTTGGCCAAACCACCTCCAAAGGCATTGGCGTTGGCCAAGCTGCGTCCTAAGGCATTAGCGTTTGAAATAGCTCTTGAAAGGGCGTTTGAATTAGCGACACCGCCACCAAGAGCGTTGGCATTGGACAAACTACGACCTAAGGCATTAGCATTGGCTAGGGCACGTTCAAGGGCGTTGGAGTTGGCCACTCCGCCACCAAGGGCGTTGGCGTTGGACAGGGCACGTCCAAGGGCGTTGGAGTTAGCAACACCACCACCAAGGGCGTTGGCGTTGGACAGAGCACGACCTAAAGCATTGGCGTTGGCTAGGGCACGTCCTAGGGCGTTGGAGTTAGCCACACCGCCACCAAGAGCGTTGGCGTTGGACAGAGCACGACCTACAGCATTGGCGTTGGCTAGAGCACGTTCAAGGGCGTTGGCGTTAGCTACACCGCCGCCAAGGGCGTTGGCGTTTGACAGAGCACGACCTAAAGCATTGGCGTTGGCTAGAGCACGTTCAAGGGCGTTGGCGTTAGCCACACCGCCGCCAAGGGCGTTGGCGTTGGACAGAGCACGACCTACAGCATTGGCGTTGGCTAGGGCACGTTCAAGGGCGTTGGCGTTAGCCACACCGCCACCAAGGGCGTTGGCGTTGGACAGAGCACGACCTAAAGCATTGGCGTTGGCTAGGGCACGTTCTAGGGCGTTGGCGTTAGCCACACCGCCACCAAGAGCGTTGGCGTTGGACAGTGCATCGTCGCCGAGGGCATTGGCGTTGGCTAGGGCACGTTCAAGGGCGTTGGCGTTAGCCACACCGCCACCAAGGGCGTTGGCGTTGGACAGAGCACGTTCAAGGGCGTTTGCATTGGCGATGGCACGCGCTGCATTAGCGTTAGCAATGCCTCGGGCAGCGTTGGAGTTAGCAATACCACCACCAAGGGCATTGGCGTTTGATAAGCCTCGACCAACAGCATTGGCATTGGCCAAAGCACGCTCTAGTGCGTTGGCATTTGCCACAGAATATCCATAAGTCTGTAAACAAAAAACATTTAAATCAGTTCGAAAATTAATATTTTTCAGCAATTTGAAATCTGCCGATACAATTTTGTATAATATTTAATCCTTAGTATTTAACTTGTACATTTTTTATTATTCATTTTTACCTATCCTGTATTCTGTCCAAAACAAGGAGGATGAATTTAATCAAGATCATATGATAATGAAGCTGGGAGAATGCGAAAATGGCAACGTTGTATTAAGAATGCAAAACGAAAGCTGAGAAAAATCTTAAGCAAATCTATTTCATCAACCACAATATTTTCATGAAAAATGCGAGATTAACTCCAAAGAGCGTAGAACAGATGTAGAGTAAATCAGTATTGTATGATCTCTTCTGAGCACGTTGCGGCTGTCTTTTTTTCTATACACGGAGTCCTACTAGTAGACATATATCGTGCCACGCAGAAATATCTCTAAAGATAATCATGCCATCCAAATAGTTATATGTCACTCAAGATAATATATGTTGGCCTGACCAATGCGATGATTTCGCAATTTGTAGACCGTTACAAAATTATACATCCGGCATAAGCCGTGAGTAAACATAAAATCATCTTGATAAGCGTTCAAATTAGATTTTGACTCCAAACATTTATCGTAAAATATTATTTGTTTTATATCCCTTAATTTTTATATTATATAGATTTCAAGTATCTTAACACCCATGTTACACAATAGAGATCTCCAAAATGGCTTCTAGCGGTCGGCTGCTCTGATCGGTAGTTTTCCGTGGTTTCTCCGATCAACACCAAGCGAATGCTGGAGCAGTACCCTACCAAACGGGCCACGGACCGCGCGCGATCTGTCCTTCCTCTTCCTTGTCCTATCCTCTCCCCTTACACACACACTTACATTAGCATGCACTACACTACCACATATTCCGGGGGATCGGTCGGGAGTTTAGAGCTTGTCCCGGCTGGGGCGGTGCCCCGCTGGTGGGAGAGTCCTGGTTAGGGGGAAAACCCCACTACCCGACGGTAGGTCGACGCCGGATCTCGCCATCCAGCGGGGGAAGATCACCGCCATCTCCCGCGAAAAAAACATGCACTACGCTAACGGGACTAATGACCAAATCAGTTGACGCGCCCGGAAACACGAAAAAATCAATCAATTAATCAATCCAAAATAGCTATACTTCTGTATGTGCATAAAGGCTCATAAAGGTCTCATTGTGTAAAATATTGATAAAAAACAGACCACTTCTGTCATCCTCATGACTCTCTAAACTCCCATGTCTTCCCTGTGAACTCTTGTCCCGGGTAAATGGAATGCCCTATCCTGCCAAAGTTAAATGTGTTAGCCTAAATCTCAGAATCTAGTGAAGTTAGGCTTATGAAGTTTTTAAAGTTTGCAGATATGTTATTCATAACACTGGAGCAATGATTTGGAAAAATGTTTTCTATTTTTGTTGATAAAAATATTTTCACATAATGGAATTTTTTACCACGTTTTCTAGTAAATAACATTTAGTTGAATGGATAATACTAAGGCAGAAAGAAAATTGTTTCAGTAAATGTAGACCTTTATTAACACCTCCTGAAAATCTTAGATTCCTACTACAAATGTAACCTGCGAAAAGGACAATTTAGTATAAAAAATATCTACTTTCGGGAAATGAGCTGTAAAGATGCAGTCCTCAGAACACGCTACCTCGATAACTTGCTTCATCAGAATAATCATTTTCCAATAACTACTTCTCTTTGAGACTTTATATTGGTTAGTTTCACACGTAAAATTTTCAATTTACATTCTGCTTGTCTAATTTTAGTATTTATGCACTGCATTATGTAATAATATCTGAAAGTATTGACGCCAGCACCATAGCACAATGAAAGGACTTCACATATAAATAATAAAAAAACTTGTAAGCATGATATCAATGTATTTCAAACGCGAAGTTAAAAAGAAACTAATGGAGAATTATAAAAAATAAAATACCAAAAAAACTATTTGTGACTGCAAGATGATTCCATGATTCCATTTCCCTTTAATGATTCGTTTGAAGGGTATAGTTTCCATGTACGCGCCATTCTTATGAATTGTAAAAGATCATATATCGTTTACAATTCTTTTACACTTTATATATTGGGTGGCATATACAATATTCGAGGTAACCTTTTCTAGAGGTGCCATTTATATAAAAAGTAAGATTGGCATGCATCCTAAGCATTGGTGATGGCAAAAAAATACTTTTAACGTATTTTGATAAACTTTTTTAGCAGAAATAATTTCACTTGCGTGATAAACTGCCCAAATTATTTAGAAATACTATCTACATGAAGACCAATTGATTTGTAGTAATCATTTTTAACGTTTCTTTTGTATACAAGAGAGAGATATCGCTAACGTTAAACTATTTATATATGTCTGCTAATAACCACAATTACGACTGTACATCCCTTCGGGAATCCCAATATGCCATGCATACTAGCTTCTCCATACACTTTACTTGTAGAGTTAAGTGTTAAAATAAAGTTGGGCACGGATACTTACTCCGCTGAAGAGCAGGAAGAGAAGAGCGAGCGAGGAGGTCCACATTGCGAAGGATGCCGGAGGAAACGAAGGCAGAAAAAGGTGCCAGTGAGAATTTCGCTCTCTCTTTTATACCAAACTCTATCACATTCGTCACACGGTCGCCCTGGCCTTATCTGCTCGTAATTTGAATCTAATGAGGCCTCTCCTTGAGCTTCATTAGTTTCATATCATATATTTACTCAACTCTCTATCATATTCGTCCACCCAGGAGCAGTTTCATAGTTATAGTTTCTTCAATTTACTTTAATGAGGGAAAAGGAATATGTGAGTTTTATATGAGACTTATGATTTATGATTTTTTAATGAATAGTTAGATTTTTATTTTGTTCTTTATACCTACAATTGAACTTGATAAATGAGGATATCGTAATGAGTTTATCGAGCGTGAACTTTAATGAAGCAATTAAAGAGGTAAATTAAAAAATGAGACCTGAAAATCTATGATAACTAATATTCATCCTCACGTTAACAGCATTAAGGAATTGTTTAATCTGATGCCTTTCAAGAGCGATCCCACAAGGGCGCTTGGAAGGGTGTTAAGGCCGCTTCGCAATGACCGGCGGACGAGAACGCAGAGGGTGAGTATCAAGGGGAACAGGAGATGCAACCGTTTCACAATTAGCACCAACGGGAAGACGGATCCATCGAGAAAACTGAAGCGACCAAATAGAAAAGGGAAACCGTTAGATCTTTGGCGGTGTGCGTCTTTGAACACATGTTTATTTAGGCCATGATAGTGCCGTCTTGAACGTGTAGTTAATGTTTCCTGGTCTAGTACACTTATTGGACACCGCTATACTGATATAAAGTTAAGGCATTTGATTCGTTCAGCCAAGGTTTTGTGTGTATATGTAAAGGATAGTTTTGTTCTTTTTACTTCTTTGTATTTTTGATCGCTGAAACAGAACACATCTACAGCTGTCTTTTATTTTTTTTTCTCTAATCACATTCGTTTTCCTTTTCTCACATATTACTAACATAGTAAAGAACATCTATTGAAAGGCTGCGGCAAGTCAGAGATTTTTGGATAGAAAAACTCGTTTTATGGATTCCTGATCGCGAAACTCGTGATACTACAACTACACGCACTTTCTTACACTGAAAACTGTTCTTTAATATTATCACATCGGACATTATGTCCATATTAACACATCACTTATAAAACTCATTACTAATAGAAGCGCATTAGGTGCAAAAATTAAGTATTTTCAAGTTAATAAAATAGCACAAATTCGACAATCAAACAATGTTCAACGACAACACACAGAAACTTCGCATAACAATGAGAGATAATGCTGAATATTTTTTCAAACTACCCTGCTTTCTTCTAATGCACCTGTCAAATACTTAGGCATTTTAATGGATAGAAGACTTCACTGGAAAAACAATATTCTACACAGAATTTCTTTAGGTAATAAAAGTTAGCACCAACTTCTTCTATTAGTTAAATATTCACATTCCCTTAACGTCAAACCCAAAATTCGAATTTATCAAACAACTAGCTGACCTGGTGAACTCTGTTCCGCCTTAACAGCCGGTCCCATCTTTTTCTCGCCTCGCACTCACTGTGAGAAACTGTACCTGTACCATCCTTGTTGCACTGCGTACGTGCAAAAACGTGCGTTCTCACACAGGAACGCTGTCGAACGGGATAAACAGTATCCTATGTCCGTCTCCTGGCTCTAAGCTTCCTGCTCACCAAATCGGTACAGCCGTTCTTGAGTTATAAATAGTGTAACTAACACGACTTTCTTTTATATATATAGATGATCCGTCAAATTTTCATTTATGTCTATCCAATTTGTGATTTCTCTTCAAAAACGTCGATTAACAAAATTCTGGTATTTCAAAATTATTCTCAGAACGTGTTTAAAAACTCCAGGGTTTATTTCTAATGAACAAATTCTTAACTAATTAGGCATTATATCTATAAAAAATTATTTTCTACAACTCTCCACTAAATTTTATTCTCATATAAACCATATACTATATTCACTCCATTTTCATTTAGGAAAACATCACCCCCACCAAAACAATAAAACGAAAACTTCCAAAACATTTCTTTCATCCTCCTTAGTCTTTCTCATTAACAATAAAGCTCACCTACAGCAAATAAATTTAATTTATTTTTCATATGATGTATTAGCTACATTTTGTTTCTCCTTCATCTATTCTACTCTCTAATAAATTGTATTTTTCTTAACCTTCTGCCAAAAGCCTCACAAGCTTAACTCATGTGACTATTAAAAAAAGCCTATGTCGCGACGTTAGCATTGTCCCTGCGGAAACTGTGAAAGATTCCTCGGTAACAGAAGATCGGGAAATTCCAATTTCCAGTGTTGAAGATTGGCGAAAATTAGGCAAAACGACTCATATTTTCAATTAAATGTGCATTACCATTATTTAAAGATCTAGATTTGAAGAACAGATTTCATTAAGTAAATGCTCTCTGTTAATCAACATTGTAGTTTTGGAACGTTAAATACTTTGCGATTTCCAAAAATTCAGAGTTTTCTAAAAATGGAGCCTGCGCCATTTTCTAGGTATACTATGGTATTTTTGTCAAAAAATTAAGAACTAGAAGTGCCACAGAATGGCACAAACTTTTTCGTAGCAATTGTTTCTAAGTTCCTTGGTGTGAACTGACTTTATGGTCTTCCTTCATTCTCTGGCCAGCTGCCATCTATCGTCGCCCAAAGTACATTTTTTGACATTTTCTCAAATTTTCGGTTTCTTAATAGTAGAACAGAAATATTACTTCAGGAATATGAAAGAAAAATAAAACCTCGTCCTAAATAGAAATTATCATTGAAAAATTTGAAGCTATTTTTAGGAAAATGGCGATTAAGCATTACTGTAAATGCAAAATTTGAAGCTCTGTGTAATTTTTTGTGTGAAATTTTTGAAAAAATAAAAGAATAAACCAAAATGCATTTTACGTCATATTAAACAGTTCAATTAGTACTATCCGTTGGAAAACTGAAGAAAATATTTGGAGCCATATTTGAGAAAATGGCGTTTGATCGTTTCTGAAATTGCGGAAATTTGAGCACATATTAAGAGAAAACTGTTGACTTTTCGAGAAACGTTAACTGACGTTATTTAAAGCACATGTATTTATAAATATAATAATGTGAAGTAGTTGTTTCTAATGTAAATATTACCGACGTGAGAGCCAAGTCAAAAAAACTACATTTTTGTATATTTTGGAAAAAAACAAAAGAATAGAGCAATATGGCGAAGTCGTAGGCTCTCGCGGCCAGAAGAGGCGTTTTTTGAGAAAATATTGTTTTTGTAATTTTTTAAAACTGCAAATATTGCACGCACTGTTACACGAAAACTACTAAAATTTTAAAAAATATCGACATGACCTTAATAAAAGAACTCATTATGGACCACAAATTTTATTTGCAGGATAAATCTGTCTTCAGTTTTGTTTGTCAGAAGACACCGAAATAAATTGAAACTTTTGCAATTTTCGAAAATTTAGAGTTAACCGCGAACATCGGACTTATGCCGCCTTTACAAGTGTTTCTTATGTATTCTTACAAGAAATTTGTACAGAGAAAAGGAAGAATAGCTAGAAAGGGAGATGGTTACTTGAGCGGGCTGAAGTACAAAGAACAGGTTACGCCGCGCCAGGCCGTGAGCTGCCTGAGCGGAGAAAGGGATGGCGCCGGTTGAGGGAGGAAGCTGGAATTGCCTGAATTGAAATTAATTATATTGCACTTACTATTTATTACGAATATTGTCACAAAAGCTACAATTGTAAATGTTACACTTTAAATGCTGAGGGAAGGATGGATTGCTGAGGGCAGGACGTATGGTTGCAATTCAAACGCTTTTTTAAAATTGTGGTTCATGAAATGCACCAAATTTAATGGAGGTGACCTTTAGCGTCCTTAAGCGACCTTTCTTCTGAGCAATAGTCACTGTATTGTTCTTGAACGTACCTTCACAGGTCACTGCTCGAAGGGTAACAGTGCATTTGTTGCCGGAGATGCGAGGCGGTGTCCCTGCGGCGTTGCACTATCGGGGCACGAATGAAATGCGCGCTTCCACAGGGCCCACCGATGGAAGGGTGCGGATGCAGCGCCTCAATGGGAGCACTGCCCTGGATTTTTATTTATTTATTTATTTCCGTCAAAAACAGTTAAAAACTGTGTATGACGTGCTATGAGAAGTGAATATTGTGCACGTTTTCAAAAGTCTGTGATCCCTACACTAAGTCATATACTACTTGAATTTTGAAAGAAAGAAAAAAAAGGATCTGGCGCGCGTTGCTCAGTCGGAACTAATATCCGGTCCGTCTGCGTAGGACGTAGCAGACTTGCCGAATGCAGTATTGTTACTTGACGAGCAACTATGTGTAAAGACTGCAGCCCCTGCCGAAAGAAGTGGTGTCACGTCCAACACTCGAGAGAGGGAGTACAAACAGAAGATGGCGCCGGGTCGGGCCGGACTTGCTTTGCGCCTCGTGAAGATTGTTTCACAGTGGCATTAGTCATGGCATATTCCACGACACTAAAAAGACATGACTTTCACAGTCGTGAATTTTCTTCAAAGTCGAGAGTGCGCGTTTACACGTTGACATCTAGTTCCACGACTTTCAGTCACGTGACACTGAAGCAGCCGCGCCAGTTTAGATCATTTCAAAAGCACATGTTGGCACCAATGATGTATAAGGTATAGATGGCTCACGTATATACTCTATGGATAGGGCAAAGTGAAGCCAGCTTCCCTGGTAGTCTCCATAATAGTTGTTGCGAAACATACTCTTGTGCGCATGCTATCGTTGTGGTATAGCTACTGTTTCTGACGATATTTCAAGTTTTTCTGTTGTGCAGTTTGCGTGAGAGAATTCATGCCTATTTCATGTGATGCGTACGACTGCACTAACAGTTCAAAAAAGATCTGGAATTACTTTTCATATGTATGTATTTTCCGTGCACGCTTTCTTGAGTCCTCGCTTCGCTACTTGCAGGACAAGTTGGAAGTTTGGTTATTTTGGCAAAAAGCATTTTATATCTAATTTGTCATTTATTTTCGGTGCACAAGAATATCTATTACACGAGAGCAAACCTTTCGGGTTATTATATTTTGTCTACAACTCTCGTTGCTATCATTCATTGTTAATTTGACCAATGTTGACAAAGGAGTGGGAATAGGTATTCCGGGGCTCAAGAAAACGTGCGCGTGTATACCAAAGATATGACTTGAAAATATGCAGTTTTAGTCTGTCTTGTGGGTGCATAATATACAACGAGCTAGAATATACTAGTGTATTCTAGCTCGTTGATAATACATCATAACCTTTTTATAAAATCCTTTCGCCAACAACTGTTATGGCTGCCACGGGCAATCTCGGCTTCAAATATGGCGGGCCAGTGAGCGATCTATACCATATACATCATTGGTTGGCACGTAGCAGGCCAATATTAATTCATATTTGGCGCCGTACTTGGAATTCTATCATTTATAACAATTCATTGGTGCTTATAAACAACAAAGGGCATACATTTCAAACGTACCGCGTGGGACTGAAATGGAATGTAAAAACCGCGGGCTGGATTCCAGAGAGGAAGGCAAAGAAGTCTTTCATATGAAACTCTTTGGAAGGACAAACTGCTTTGGAAAGATGAACTGATTTCATAGACGCTCGCGAGATTGCGTCAGATATTGTGAACCCGCTTTGTTGGCACTTCTGGAAATCAAACGCATTTCTTAATATGACGCCACCGGAGTCAATTGTTGGAGAATTTTTCAGCCGAGCGTTTTCACAAAAGATCGATTCGTCAGTAAAAAGATGTAGTAATTCACATTTTGGCTGCATTGAAAAAATTAGATTTTCGACTGTTGGTACCTGGGGTCCCCTTACAGCCGTCTGGATTCCGTGCACAGAGGTGTTTTGCCGCGGAAACTAGTGTGAAATTGTATTACGCCCGAATTACGACAGAAAACAATTTTCTGTTCTCCGAAGACAAGGTAACATTGACAATTTCTTCAATATTCAATAATTCTTACACTGAGGTAAACTAATAGTTCTTAAATAATTATCTTTCAGAATTTTTCATGGTGCCAAGCTTGAAAAGTGTGGCAAAGAGCTTATAGACAACCCAATTCAGCTTCTGTGGCTCTCCCAAAACTCTGATCAAGCTATTTTGCAGTCTCAACAGCACAATGTCGCTGGACGTGGTATCTGCAGCAATTGTTGTTATAACAAAGGTTATCGCATCTTCCTAAACAAGGAAGAAAAGAAAAGCAGTGAGAGGTTGGATTGAGAGGAGGGATCTTCTGGGGAGTTCGAATACACTGCTAAAATAACTTGCGGCGGAAGATACCACAAACTATTCAACTTTATGAAAATGAGCGAGAATTCAATTATCACCTGCAATGAGTAGAATCAAGAATTCAAAAACACGATATGCTAATGAAATTAGCGATACCTGCGAAGCTGAAGTTGCAGGTGACTGCGTTTTTGAGCGTCAGAGGATTCATATGCTTCCCTTCTGTGGTTCCACAGGTAAAAACAGTCTTTTAGTACATAATATTTTCTTTCTGCAACTTTTGGAAAAAAAGCTTCTTAAATGGTTTTCGTTGTTGTTGTTGTTGTTGTTGTTGTTGTTGTTGTTGTTGTTGTTGTTGTTAGAATTCCAAAGTGCACCATCAGTAGCATCCTACCAGAAGTGTTGGAGGAGAATTTATTCAAGCAAGTACAAACATTTCCATTTATCAGGGAAACCAAAGGTTCCCATGAAAAGTTAGATCGCGATTTGTTGTACCACCGAAGTTTGTTGTCAAAGCATGCATACAATGGGTTTTGAAATAATATGATTTCCTATTGTTTTTCTATCATCATTATTAACCAATCAGTGCCATCTTGTGTTACTAGTTAATTGTGTCTTTACTAATTGAAACTATTCATCTCAACTATCAATGTCTTTCAAATATAATTCAGTATATATTCAGGAATTGTAATCCACAAAGACCCTACACCATTTTTGTACAATTTCCATTCTATTAATCATCAGACAATTACAGTTATATCTCAAACAGCCCGTTTCTTATGTAGTCATAAAATACTATTTACAACCACACTATTATTGTAGCTGCAAAAAGTTATATACACAGTTTTAACAGTATTTAAAATCATAATTATTTGTATACAACAATTCACAGTTTTCAATTTTATGATCTTGGAATTTTTATTTTAAATCTGCCAGTACACACCAAAATATCAGGGTACGTAACTTCCGTAAGAGTAAATAAATAATAGTAATAATTAAAATTTTGAGATTTTTATAAAATTCTTTATATACCCAAAATAACAAATGATAATATTTATTCAAGTCTTATTTCAACTTAAATATTAATGTAATAAATTCAAGTATTTAAGAGAAACAAAACTTATTATGTCACTATATTTAAGACAGAATTACAAAAACATTACATAAACTAACTAGATAAATGATACATACTGTAAGCAATCAAACCATATAAATCAGTGAAGTTATGTATTAACATCATTTATTTTTACTTGAAAACATCTGTCCGTAAGAAAGCTTCGAATTAGTTTCTGCAGATAATCAGTTCGAATTTATGGTAGTTTGTACATTACTACTCAAGTACTTGTTAGTTTAATTACTAATAAAGTATTGTAAGAAGATATTACGCTACAAATATCATGTATGTTTTCTCTGCAATGTAAACATTTGAATGTACTATAAATTTGATTCACATTTGACATCCTGGGAAAGGTGACTGATGTTGATAGCAGTTAATGGGAAGCTGTGGATAATTAGAACACTTGTGATCTAGTAATTTTTATTTTTTAACCGATCCCTGTTTTGTGAATTTTGATTGAAAAACGTTAGGTAGCATAAAAAAAGTATGTTATGTAAAAGTAATCAGACTTTTCCATGATCAATACATGCTAAGTAATAATTACACATGCTAATGAAACAGATGAAATTAGTTACATTGTACTGATTTATTAATTACTAGTGTCTTTACTAGAAGAAGAATAAGCTCGTTTTTACCATTGTACAATTTTTTAAGAATATTGTGCCCAAATATTCGAAGTGCATACATACCGGTACTTAACACATTTGTATAAAATAGTAAACCTATTATAGTGAACCTATTATAGTTGGTTACATTTCATATTATATACATATTTGAAAATGTAAGTGGTAAATTCAGTAACTTTTGAATAATTAATATTGATTTATTAATTATGGTAGTTTTCTACTTGTGAAATGTTCCTTTACTTTCTACATTCCAATTTGAAGAAAACTGACATTAAGGAAAACTCGCATAAAGTGGACCACGTATAATGTGAAAATCTATCAAATGTTGATATAAACTGCGATTCTGAGAAATGTAACATGCTATATTATGGATCCTAAGTAATACGGAAAACATACTGGTTCCCTAAGATTCTGTATTGAGCAAGATTTGATTGGAAGCACTGATTTAAAAAAATAATGCTTTTTGCTGTTAATTACTTTCTTTTTGACTGTGAATGAAGCGTGGAGTTTTTGCTGCACAATTAACTTGGTTTAGTAATTTTCACGTCACCAATTTATTTTCATTTCATCATCAGTTTTTTTCATCATATGTAGGCTTTTCTTTTAATTCATTCATTTACAGTTTCAGGACAGTTTGAAGGAAATTTATGACAAATTTTGTTAATTAAACACAATTTCAGAGACTTAGTAATGATAACGATGATGATGCTATATGAACTTAAATTTAATTAAATTTCAATATCATTTCATATTTATCAGACTGAATGAATTTTCATTAACTCCTCCCCAATGAAGACTGAAATCATGCTCATGTATGAAAATAGGAAACAATTCAGGTGAATGAATGCACAGTTCCATTAAAAACCTGTTTAATTATATACTATAATACTCACTAGAAAATACGATTAACATTACAAATCTATGAGGAAAAATCATTAAAACATTCCTGTACTGAAAGGGAGGAGGAGGAGGAGGAGGACCCTAGCGTAGGCTGCTCATAATTATTACAGTTTATTACAACTGTTCTTTCAATGGGTGTGTCTTCACCCCGACTCTGTTGTAATTCTAATCTTTTTTTAGAAATGATATTTGAAATTTATGATTGCAAATGTAGAACATGCCAAAGAAGAATGTTCTGCAGTTGCAGGCCCACATGTTGCCCGCAGGCCATAAACTCATTGTTGTGAAATTTTGTTGCGTATTTCAAAGCCCCAGTGGCTTCATCCACTTGATTTCAGCGCACACGGTCCATGCTCGGTCTGTTTCTTCTAAAGTCCTGCCTTTTTTTGGGTGCCGCCGGAGCTGCTTCTTCCCTTGTTCGCTCTTGTTCTTGAGTTATTTGCCCGTTGCGAACACAATTGAACATAAAAATATTAAAATCTTAATACAATGCTTGTATTTCAGGCACCAAAATATCAACAAGAGTGGGGACTCATTGCAGAAGGATTTAGAACGCAATGGAATTTTTCAAATGTAATTGGGGCCATTGACGGTAAGCACGTGGTAGTAGAGCGTCCACCACTGTCATACTCTCTTTTCTTCAATTACAAGGGAAGTTTTAGCGTGGTGTTATTAGAAGTCGTTGACCACAACTATTGCTTCTCAGTAATTGAAGTGGGAGCGTATGGAAGCCAATCAGACAGCGCAATTTTTGCCAATTCGAAATTGAAATTGGGAACAGAAGAAAATACACTGAACATTCCGAAGGACTGCGTCATTGTTGGGGACGAGGGATTTCCCCTCAAACCTTATTTATTGACACCATTTTCGAGGAGGATACCTTTTAAATAAGATAAAATATATTTAATTATAGGCTAGGACGCTCCCAACGCGTCGTGGAGAATGCATTTTGCGTTTTGGCCTGTGGTTTCATCTGACGGGAGATCCTAGGTTCGAGTCCTGATGGCGGCAGGATTTTCGACACTAACTTTTCAGCTAGGTCGAATTCAGTCGCTGTCTGGAGGAGAATTCTAGCAGCCGGCTGCTCTGATCAGTAGTTTTCCGTGGGTTGTCCGGTCAACACCAGGCGAATGCCGGAACAGTACCCTACCAAACGGGCCACGGACCGCGCGCGATCAGTCCTTCCTCTTCCTTGTCCTATCCTCTCTCCTAACACACACACTTACACTGACATGCACCACACTACCACATATTCCGGGAGACCGGTCGGGAGGGTAGAGCTTCTCCCGGCTGAGGCGGTGCTCCGCTGGTGGGAGAGTCCTGGTTAGCGGTAAACCCCACTAGCCGACGGTAGGTCGGCGCCGGATCTCGCCATCCAGCAGGGGAACATCACCATCTCCCGAAAAACAACATGCACTACACTAACGGGAATAAGGACCAAAGCAGTTGACGCACCCGGAAACACGAAAAAATCAATCAATCAAAAGCCTGTAGTTTCAGAATTTTTAGGAGGCCAATATGCCTAAAAGATAACACAGTGACCTCTGTAATTAAAGCGCCATGTGCCTTACACAACTGGTTCGGAGAAACGAGCCACTTATAACAAAATACATATACCCGCGATTCTGAAGATATCTCCTCGGGAGAAATGATCCCGATGACATGGAGAGAAAGAGGGGGGGGGCATATCTGGTCTTCTGAATTTGCGGACAACAAGAGAAAGGTGGTTCGGCAAAAATGCTCAACAATCGAGAGAGATATTCTGTACATATTTTGTCGGGGAATGTGCTGCAGAATAAAGCTATTAAAACTGAAATTAAATTAATTAATACTGAAATTAAAACCATACTCGTTTATTTTGTATTTACTACCTTACCACCTACCAACTTTGTCTCCGATTCCATAAAGGTTGTAGATCGTTGGAATCTGTCAGCAATAGGAAACCAAAGTAGTTGTGGAGAATATACGTCCTGGCCACCAGCGCCGCTTCTCATTGAGGATTTTATTTTTCTTATCTCAATGTTATACACTCCTCGTATACTTCGAATTTTTCTTTCGCTTTTTCGTCAGGAAAATTGAATTCCTGTATTAATTCCCATTCAGCTGCAATTCTGTAATAACGATATTATCAGTACCAAAATACCTTCTTTGAAAACAATTAACCTTGAAATGAACGCGCAGAAGCACAAAAAGCAATGCCTGTTTAACAAAGCAACTCAATTTTCTAACTTAAAAAAATATATAATGCGGCATATTTCAACCTTTATGAAGCAAGTCAAAAATTTCGTTCTAGAGTTTTGTGTAAACCATGTTAGCAAAGAATTTAATGCTCATTATAATACAATAGTAGCAGGATCCGACAATGTCAATATCGATTCTTTGATAGTTAAGCAAACTGCCTTACTTGCATTCTGTGGAGTTTGGAAGGAATGTAACTACGATTTATTTTATTAGGGCTATTAAATTTATTTAATTAATAAATCACTAATAAACATTTCTTAATTTGAAATGGCGCCATAAATGTACATGTTTTGACCGTCGAGTTAGGAGGTCATCTTCAAAAAAACTGTCCACAACATTTAATTAAATTAAGTTGCGCCACATCGTAACAATAGGCGGAGTTATATAAACACAAGAATTAAGTCGAATGCATGTAACAAAGTCTTCTTTCTGTTTGCATGTATAGAAATACTCCATGCAAGAGGTATGTGATAATCACACATCATTTTCCTTCATGACTCCTTCATTCTCCTACATGACAAAGTTCCTGATAATTCCTCTAAAGTGCCTTCAACTAATTTTCGGTATTAAAACGACCCCATCTTTTGCTGTCGGGTGTATCATTTTTAATTCAAACGTTTTGGATATTACATGATTTTATTTAAAGAGGTCCTCCGAAATCGGAACGTCTCAATTTATGACGTAATTTTACATTAATGTTCAATTATTTATTAATAAAAATGTCTGGGCAATACCTCGAATAATAAAAATTAAAACATACAGGTAAAAACAGAAGTTACAACTACGTATTGTCTCCCATTTCTCTACTGTGGTCTTTTCAAGAAATGCACTTATGTCAAGCAGGAAGTGAAGGGAGTCTGCATGTCGATCGACCGACCGTCCGCATACAGGTGCTTCTTTGCGGAGAAGCAAGTCAGGCTACACAGTGGGGAAAACACCAGAAAAGCTGTTCACAAGTCAAATAGAACACAAAACCCATACAATCCATGTTAAGTAGGGGTTTCTGAATTTGAAGGTGATCACGTTTTCGAAATAATTTAGCCAATAAAAAAATTAATAAATATATCGTACAGAATATTGTCTGTTCTCCTTCTGATGGCTTTAAAGAGACAATAATTTAGCGACTAAATAAAACTTGTTTTTTGTTATATTTTGCAGAAATTCACTTTTTTTTACATTTTTCTTCAACATACTTGGTATTCGATAGCAATGTTGGCTTGTGATTTTTAGGATTAAGTTTAGAAAGAAATAGAGAACATGCATCGAGAAACACCTACAATTGTAAAAAGAACTCTGTTTTCAACGAACTACTACATTTGTTAATACATCCACACCGATTAAGAGGTATAGGTCAATGATATTATTGTAAGGTGAAGGGATTGGTAACAACTGGAAGTCTATTGCCCGCTCTTAACACTCATTTCGGCGAAGGAAAAAAAAACACCTCACGGAAGCAATGAAGTTGAGTTGTTTCTCGTTGTGGCGCTGCGTGTGCGTGAGTCTCACTATCATTTCATCGATATGATTATTCAGTGAATAATTCCCAAAAGAAATTCGCAATTTGCAACATACACGAGAAGTGTGTTCCCAGAATTAACTCTGACTGGTCATGAATAATTGGCCAGTTTTTCGGGCTTTTCTCTCCCACTGTGCGCTGGTAAGGAGCATCTCCAAAGCACAAGAGCAATGCTCCGTGCACAGATACCTCTCAAAGTGACGGGAAATTCTATTAACATCGTCGGACCTCATTCTAAATGTTGAGGAGAGATATGCTGAGCAGACATTCAGGTTCGTAAATTTAGCATAGCAAAGTTGTTTTTTTAAATGGAATTTTCTTTATGATTTTTTATATTGTACATATTTTACTCTATATTGCGCGAAAATTACCAGAATTAGGAAAAACCTGCATGGAATTAATGAAAGAACTAGTTATGGAGAGCAAATTTCTTTTAAAGAAAAATATTTATCTTCAATATTGTAGTT